>CM023606.1:27788473-28005973 GCA_013358685.1 Antennarius maculatus
AACACATTCTCACAACAGGTGTGATGTCACTGGTTTAAGATAACTAAACGATAGCTGCACGAAGCAAATGTTTTGTTTGTCTTCCACAGTTGAAGAACAATTGAAGAACAAGAAATGTTCACGTGCCAGTTGGAGAAAATGAAAAGCCGATGAAATACTGTTCTTCCATTGAATTCCAACAGCGTTCATGTGAGTCTTAACACCAGCAAACGACATTTTCTCAAGTTCCTGCATGTTTACTGTCGTGTAACTGTCAGTGAATGAGAGTCCAGTGTCTCACAAATGATTGCAAAAAGTTTAAGTCAGGCCGTTTTTATAAGTGACATATTAACTGCCATGCACATCCATTTTAAAGTAATGGATACACAAGAAGAGCTGCCGTTCTAACAACTAGATACATGTCCTGTTGCCATCCTGTTGACGCTGGTTGGTCTTTAGGTCAGGAGGACACCAACAGGCCGACACACAACGGAGCTGCAAACACATTACAGTGGAACCAGCTGCTGAAGGCATGCAAAAAAAGTGCTTGAGATATGCTTCAACTGATGCGATGACCAACAAGCCAATCCCTCACAAACTTTGTGTATTCCCTGAAGTACCACAAGCATGGAATCCACTTTATTAGTGCTCATCAACATGGCTAGTTCTATGCTCCGAATTTGATTGCTCACGGATGTCCCACTGTAGAGCTTGTCAGATGAGGGATATTCCTCTCTCACCATCCCTCCACTCTTCCTTTCCTCCTGTCCTTCCTGTCATCTCGGTGGCAGCAGGAGACATCTGGACGACTGTCACGGTTGACACGGTTGGTTGATGAGCACTGACAAATCCCCACGGACGACAGAAAACAGGAGGAGAGGGCTCTTATTGGTGATGATGGACTTTGTTTATGTGTGTGTTCTGGGAGTGGTGTTTTCTACATGATGGTAAGATTAATAATCCCTGTCACATGAATGGAAATTATCCTCATATGTGTATTTGATGAGGCTTCGTGGGACACAGTGGAAAAAAAGACATTTAAATGCAAGTTTTTGGGAGACTGACACAGCCTGCTTAGCCCTGATTGGCTGCAGAAACATTGAGGTCCTTTCAGGCTTTACAGCATTTAAAACCAAGTAGTTTATTTCCACACTGAGATGATGCACAGCGACACGACCATACCATTTATCCTCTATGTACTCTTGCATAGTGGGGTGTTCTCGCTGCACTGACACATATCATGGAGTGCAGATTCACACATCAGAGGTAAGGGGGAGTGAGTTCATAAATCTTAAAAAAATAGATCAAGAGATTATTGGTATAGGCTATTTTATAGGTACATATAATGATTTTCAATAAATACGTGCAATTGGGCTTAGTTGTCAATAGGATTATGCAAAAATCTACAAAAGACATTTTATCAAAAGTTTATGGTGATGATTTCATTTTTTGCAGATTTAGATAGAGATGGAACTAGGAATATAAAAATCATGTAGAAATATTTTTTTTCTTAAACAATTCCTTTACCGTTGGCAGAAATTATATTGTTTGAAAAATTAAATGAAAGGAAAACAAAATGGTGCACAACGCAACACAACGGTACAACACCGACCTGATTTCCTGGAGGGGATGGGATGGTAAGACAAGCCAAATACATGTGGAATGTTTGATCTGTCCCTGTCACACGCCCAACCCTCCCAACAAGTACCAAAAATCTGCGAGTAAAGTCTTAAAGCACAAAAACAAACTGTAAACCTGATGGATAGATAAAGCCACAAACAGATGTTGGTGAAAACAACCTCCTCTCTGGAGGTAATGAGTTAATATGGTTGATATATTGATCCGGCTGTATGCATGTCTGGCATACGCTACAGTCATCAAATGACATTATGCTACACCAGACATGACCGGGATGTTTTCTAATTTGGTTTTTCTAATACCAGCAGAATTCCTGTAAATCATATTGTGAACCTCTTAATATGAGGTTAGTAAGACAACAGCTTTAATTTATATTAAGAAAACAAACATGATAAACTTTATAAGATTAAATGAGACAGCGGGTATTCATGTGTTCCCCAAAAGAAATTGGCTCATAGAAAAATGTTAGACCAAACTGCTTTAAAGCTGATTACATTATGTGAATATTTTAAGATTACAATGCCATCTATAGTGTATTCAGATTGTTAATTTGTCTGTACTCGTGCTTTAATCTATGAAATGGGGCCAAGTTGTTAAATTTTAAAATATATATTTTTATTGTCTGATCTGGTGGGAATAATGGGAGTTCTGAAATAAAGTGGCAGAGGTGGAGCTGCATTTAGTGGATGTGAATTAAACCCTCCCCTTGTGCATTTACTGAAATGCCCCTCAAAGACAACAATGTTTGTCATTTATAGCCCTCGGCACAGAGTAATGCTGTATAAAGTTGCATTGTAATGACATATAGAAACGGTGATTACAGTCTAATTCAATTGCTCCCTAATCTCATTTCCATAATGGCCTTTATTTGGAACCTCAATTTATTGTTTTCCCAGAAATCATTATACAATTTAGCCCTTAAATCCATTTTGAATATGTGTGCTCACTGTAACAGGCAGGCGTGTGATAAGATGCACATATAAATAACACACAGCGAGCAGCACCAGTAAGTGTGAACATGCAAAACATACAGAGAGACACACAACAAACTTTCACACAAGAAATTACATGTAGACAGACACAGTCATGGAAATACACACGCAAACATTCACACACACACACACACACACACACACACACACACACACACACACACACACACACACACTGATGGCATTATGGTAATGGATAGGCGGGCCCAGCTGGTATATCTGGTGGCAGCAGCGTGAGAAAAGAGGTGGGTTATAATGTGCAAATATTAATGATCCTGGGTTTGAGACTCTGGACACACACACACACACGCACACACATCCTTGTGTGTGTGCGTGTGTATATCACAGCAAGTTTATGTGTGTGCACTTGCACTTGTGGTCAATTGCCAGAGGGTGTGATCCAACAGCCTGGATTTAATCACTGGGACCCCTCTCCATAAGATGACTATCATGATCTTCCAGCCTCTCTGAGCTTCTCTGATACGTCTATCCCTGGTGACACAGCTCGATCTGGGCTGCGACGTTTGGCCAAGTCACCAAGATCACCATAAGCCCATCGTAGGCATCTGACCAACACTGGTCTTAGAGCTTGAACGCTGCCTGTAACCCTGTGCAAAGCTTTAGTTCAAATAACCCTCAGTCCCTCTGTAGGGTCTGAGCTGATCTTCGAAGGGTGTGTGTTGGGGATTTCATAAACTCCTTGGATGAACGATAGTCTTGGTGCTTTTTCCAGCGTCTTTGTGCATGACAGAGCTTGGTGTGTGATAACTGCTGCGCAATTTCTACATGGATAACCTGCTCTTTCTTCCTCTCTGTGAAGCGATACGAAGAGCAATCATGCAAGACTGAATCCTGTGCTTTCTTAAGAGGATATATAATACAGTTCACCTCTGCGTACTTTTGTTACTTAAAACCTTTTGAAAAAGACTTTCCAGCACCCGTCGAGGGGAATAGAGCAAACTCAAGCAGAACAAAATGAAAAAATATAGAAACTAAAAAAAAAAAAAAAAAAACTAGAAAAGGATAATGATTTACCACAGTAATGACTTCTTATCTGTCACACACACCTCTAGCACTACTTTGATATAATCCCATTAAAGATCTGGGTGATAGATCACTGATGAGTTAAATGGTAACATTAACTATTGTAGTAAATGTTCCAGTCATATCTGATCACGGCATGATACTTGAAGTGAAATAAAAGCTTCGGAAAGCCTTAAACCAGCATTAAGGGGACAACTTTTCCTTTGCACTAGTGAATGTACATCATATTCTTCATTATGTGAATGTAAACTGTAAACCTGCATCCTTTTTTAGCACCACCCTCTGCTGATGTAAGCCCAGCCCATTCCATGTTATCAGGTACATCATTCCATGAATGTGGCCGCAAGAGGGCACAAGCCAGTGTCTTATTGTGCTGGTCCCAAGCCCGGATAAATACAGAGGGTTGCGTCAGGAAGGGCATCCGGCGTAAAACTTTTGCCAAATCAAAGATGCGAATCAAACCTATGACTTCCATACCGGATCGGTCGAGGCCCGGGTTAACAACGACCGCCATCGGCGCTGTTGACCTACAGGGCGCCGGTGGAAATTGGATTACTGTTGGTCGAAGAAGGAGAGGAGGAAAGTGCGTTCGCATGAAGAAAGAGAAGAGGAGCGCCAAGAGTATAGGACTAAGAGTAGGGACGTTGAATGTTGGAACTATGACAGGAAAAGGTAGAGTTGGTCGACATGATGCAGAGGAGGAAGGTAGACATATTGTGTGTCCAGGAGACCAGGTGGAAAGGTAGCAAGGCTAGAAGTTTAGGAGCAGGGTTCAAGTTGTTCTATCATGGTGTAGATGGGAAGAGAAATGGAGTAGGAGTTATCTTGAAGGAGGAGTTTGTTAGGAATGTCCTGGAGGTAAAAAGAGTGTCAGATAGAGTGATGAGTCTGAAGCTAGAAATAGAAGGTGTGATGTTCAATGTTGTTAGTGGGTATGCCTCACAGGTAGGATGTGAGCTGGAGGAGAAGGAGAAATTCTGGTTGGACTTTGATGAAGTGATGCAGAGCATACCTAGAAGTGAGAGAGTTGTCATTGGTGCAGACTTCAATGGACATGTTGGTGCAGGTAACAGAGGCGATGAGGAAGTGATGGGCAGGTTTGGTATCCAGGAAAGGAACGCAGAAGGACAGATGGTAGTTGACTTTGCAAAAAGGATGGAAATGGCTGTAGTGAATACTTTCTTCCAGAAGAGGTAGGAACATAGGGTGACCTATAAGAGTGGTGGTAGGAGCACAGAGGTAGACTACATCTTGTGTAGACAATGTAACCTGAAGGAGATCAGTGACTGTAAAGTAGTGGTAGGCGAGAGTGTAGCCAAACAGCATAGGATGGTGGTGTGTAGGATGACTCTGGTGGTGAGGAAGATGAAGAGGGCAAAGGCAGAGCAGAGGACGAAATGGTGGAAGATAAAAAAGGAAGGGTATTGCATGACCTTTAGGAAGGAGTTAAGACAGGCTCTGGGTGGTCAGGAGGTGCTTCCAGATGACTGGACAACTACAGCTAATGTGATCAGGGAGACAGGTAGGAGAGTATTTGGTGTGTCATCTGGAAGGAAAGTAGATAAGGAGACTTGGTGGTGGAATGAGGAGGTACAGGAGTGTATACAAAGAAAGAGGTTAGCTAAGAAGAAGTGTGACACTGAGAGGACTGAGGAGAGTAGACAGGAGTACAGGGAGATGCAGCACAAGGTGAAGGTAGAGGTGGCAAAGGCCCAACAAGAAGCTTATGATGACTTGTATGCTCGGTTGGACAGTAAGGAGGGAGAGACTGATCTATACAGGCTGGCAAGACAGAGAGATAGAGATGAGAAGGTCGTGCAGCAGGTTATGGTGATTAAGAATAGGGATGGAAGTCTATTGACAGGTGCCAGCAGTGTGATGGGAAGATGGAAAGAGTACTTTGAAGAGTTGATGAACGTGGAAAATGAGAGAGAACAAAGACTAGAAGAGGTGACTGTTGTGGACCAGGATGTAGCAAAGATTAGCCAGGATGAAGTGAGGAGAGCACTGAAGAGGATGAAGAGTGGAAAGGCAGACGGTCCTGATGATATACCTGTAGAGGTTTGGAAGTGTCTAGGAGAGGTGGCAGTAGAGTTTCTGACTAGGTTGTTCAACAGGATCTTAGATAGTGAGAAGATGCCTGAGGAGTGGAGGAGAAGTGTGCTGGTGCCCATTTTTAAGAACAAGGGAGATGTGCAGAGTTGTGGCAACTACAGAGGAATAAAGCTGATGAGCCATACAATGAAGTAATGGGAAAGAGTAGTGGAAGCTAGACTAAGGGCAGAAGTGAGCATTTGTGAGCAGCAGTATGGTTTCATGCCAAAAAAGAGTACTACAGATGCAGTATTTGCTTTGAGGATGTTGATAGAGAAGTACAGAGAAGGCCAGACAGAGCTGCATTGTGTTTTTGTAGATCTGGAGAAAGCTTATGACAGGGTGCCCAGAGAGGAACTGTGGTATTGTATGAAGAAGTCTGGAGTGGCAGAGAAGTATGTTAGAGTGGTGCAGGACATGTATGAGGACTGTAAGACAGTGGTGAGGTGTGCTGTAGGTGTGACAGAGGAGTTCAAGGTGGAGGTGGGACTGCATCAGGGATCAGCTCTGAGCCCCTTCTTGTTCGCTATGGTGATGGACAGGCTGACAGACGAGGTTAGACAGGAATCTCCATGGACTATGATGTTTGCAGATGACATTGTGATCTGCAGTGAGAGTAGGGAAGAGGTGGAGGAGAAGCTAGAGAGGTGGAGGTTTGTCCTGGAAAGGAGAGGGATGAAGGTTAGCCGTAGTAAGACAGAGTACATGTGTGTGAATGAGAGGGACCAAAGTGGAAGAGTGAGGTTACAGGGAGAAGAGATCAAGAAGGTGGAGGATTTGAAGTACTTAGGGTCAACAGTCCAGAGCAATGGAGAGTGTGGAAAAGAGGTGAAGAAACTTGTGCAGGCAGGATGGAATGGGTGGAGAAAAGTGTCAGGTGTGATGTGTGATAGAAGAGTTTCAGCTAAAATGAAAGGAAAGGTGTACAAAACTGTGGTGAGACCAGCGATGTTGTTTGGTCTAGAGACAGTGTCACTGAGGAAAAGACAGGAGACAGAGCTGGAGGTAGCAGAGATGAAGATGCTGAGGTTCTCTTTGGGAGTGACCAGGAAGGATAGGATCAGGAATGAGTACATCAGAGGGACAGCACATGTTAGAGGTTTTGGAGATAAAGTCAGAGAGGCCAGACTGAGATGGTTTGGACATGTCCAGAGGAGAGATAGTGAATATATCGGTAGAAGGATGCCGAGTTTTGAACTGCCAGGCAGGAGGCCTAGAGGAAGACCAAAGAGGAGGTTTATGGATGTAGTGAAAGAGGACATGAAGGTAGTTGGTGTGAGAGAAGAGGATGCAAAGGACAGGGTTAGATGGAGGCAATTGATTCGCTGTGGCGACCCCTGAAGGGAAAAGCCGAAAGGAAAAGAAGAAGAAGAAGAAGGTACATCATACCATGATGTAATTTCTCTTCCTCAGTGGTGATAATTTAAACAACTACAGGCGTTCTGAACGGCCAGCTTGATGGCCAAACTAAAAGCAACCATGTGAGAGGGAGCCAAGATGCAGAAGTCATTTAAATATATGTGTTTCTTCTGCTGGAAGAGTGACACTACATCGTAGAAAGGGTCATATAATCTGTGACAAAATGCATGATTTCTCTCTAGGTCTTCACTTGACCAGCTTTCTGATGGGGGGGGGGGGGTGGGGGTGGCAGAATGCTGGATTGACCTATCCATCGACAAGCTGTTGGTTCAACCAATAGCAATGCTGCCTGATTTGAATGGCAGGTTCAGGTGTCAGTTCTTTTAGCCTCTTTCGCTGACAGATATTGATAATAACCATCTCTTCGTAGACCTGTAGTTCATGTGTATCATTCCTGAAGGATTTATTTTCAAACTTACCGACAAAAGGTCAGCTTTATATTGACATGCTCAACATCGTTGAGATAAACCGGCGGAGCAGGACAAAGGATGTACTGAATGACAAAAAAAATTAAGAAATGAATGCAAGGCAACTTTGATATGGACTCCATAACATAAAATCTTCTACATCAGGATCTCGGAAATGCCAATTGATGTTACAATGGACGGAACAATGTAATGTTTAATAAGTAGCACCCCAGGTAAAATAGAGCGGGTTCACATTGTCCCTCAGCATATTTGATTAGAGATGGTTACAATTAAACATCCTTTTAAACAATTAAACAACTTTTCAGACACACACACACACACACACACACAAACACACACGCACAATGACACGAACAGCACAGTGTCATAGACTCAGATGCTGCTTGGCCGCCGGACGTGGGCCACTGTCACCGGCGATTGGTTGGAGTTCTGTCAGATAGCCAAGCTCTAATGGAAACGCTACAATGCAGCCAAAGTACGGGAATCATTTCAGTGATAAAGTTATATGTTCAGCCTCGAACAACCAGTGGAGATAATGTTTGGCCTCATTATAATTCTCACCATGTTTAAACAGGCGACTGCAGAACGCAAACAAAAGCAGATGAAATTTGAAAAGTATTATCAATATTGCAGATAGTGGATGCCCTTTCCAATCACAAGCTGCATATCTCTCACAGCAAATATATGGTTGAGTAGTTCATTCATTTCTATTAGGGCCCGTTGTATGTTTCCCTGTGGCTCATATATATTTATGCAGAATTGATGAAAAGGCCAAACAAGCTACCATTAGATATGGGTTGAATTCACTAACCTGGCCACGCTAAAGGTACATTTAAAAGGCATTTACTTTGTAGTGACGGATCTCTCTATTTATTCTGCTCCTTCCACAGAATCATTCCTCATGTGGTTCCGGGCACAAGCCAGCGTTTTCAATGCAATATAGTACAGTAGGAATATACATCGTGTGTTCGTGCACATCTGAGAAAAAAGCAAGACAGAAAAGTGTCCAGGAATTCAACACATGCATGATATTTAGTTTCATATTGTCTGTGTATGCAGATTTACCTGTTCAACGTATATATCCTTGCATGTGTAAGTGTGTGTGTGTGTGAGTGTGTGTGTGTGTGTGTGTGTGTGTGTGTGTGTGTGTGTGAACGCACGTGTCTTCATCTTACACTGCAGTCCCCACTCGGCACGCCACTCCATGTATTCTTCAGCTCTGTTAATAGCTGGCTGCTGGAGCAAAATAATTGTCATTTTCCAGCCAGTGGGTCTAAAGTCATACAACATAATGAAATGTATAAAAAAGAGGGGGAAATGGCAGACAGGAGGCATGCTAAATCAAATGTAGAGAGATCTGAATAATTTAAAGCACAGGAAGGCGAGAGGAGGAGGAGGAGGTGCAAATGGAAAGATGGTGAAAAGTATCATTTAGGTTGACAGCGCTATGTGTTAATGTGTGTGCATCTATGAGGGCAGTGCAATATCCAGGGTAATGGTGAATATAGAAATAAATATGAAAATAAAAAGGGGGGGTCTGTAGGGTGATCAACATTGGCTGTTAAGAAAGTACACATTTGATGACTTTGTTCACTGACTGATCGATCGATTTGCTCCATTATCTGCCCTCTGCTATCTAGTCGACGTCCCTGATGGAGCTTTCTTTCATTGGCAGGTGTGTCTGTAACTAACGCATTAACTAACCAGGGCCAGAACACTCAGTGTCCTCTGACAGCCTGTCATTTAAGCCCCACAGCCTGAGAAAGGTAGAAAATAGTTGGGGAGGTGGGGGGGGGGGTTTGGATTAACATGTAAAAGAGGAAGACAATGAGAGGAAGAAGGAGAGATGGGGAAAGTGAAGAGAAAGTGTGATTGGCTGTTGTGACTGAGGAGGGGTTGAGGGGGGCAGTGAGGAGAGGGGAGGACAACCTTGTCCAGACGGTCCTCTCAAATGCAAACACGTCAACGCAACAAAACACACAACAGGGTTATTCGGCAGATGTGTGTATGGACGAGATGAAGGGTAAAAGACAGGAGTAGAGAACACCGAGTGCTCTCTTCTCTTCTTTGGCTTCTTCTCTCTCTCTTTCTGTCTCTGCTTCTTTTTTTTTTTTTTTTTTTTATGCCCACATGCACACACACAGAGACACACACTCATAAATCCCTGATTACCATGTCGTACACCTGTCCAACATTATGAGGGTATCTGGCACAGGCTGCAGTTGTCTCTAGAAAACGCAAAAAAGGACGCACACTCACATACGCACACTCGCAGGAAGACACGTTTCCTTCGAGGGGAATTGCGTGTCCATCTTCACATTCGTCTGCACGTGTGTGTGCCCGATTACAGTTGTGTGTGCATATGGCAGCATGGTTGTGTTTAAATGTTAGATGTGTGTAAGGCCTGCAGAGGCCGGTTTTGTGGAGACAGTTTTATTGTGCGTCAAGCAGGCGGCAAACAGTTTGCCAGCTTTTTTGGAGCTGAGCTGGGCTGCAGCTGGTGATGAAGAGGAGCCAGCATGTAGTCAGTGCTGACATATACAGTCCCATCCACCGGTGGAAGCAGCTTCATCAGTTCACACATCATGTAATACACATGGTCAAATAAGTACACCTATGCTGACCTATCAGCAGGATACTGCATTTGTCTGTGGTAGGACTGTACTTTAATTTTATTTTTATAGAAAAAGACAACTTCTAAGGTTAAAACTTCTAAGTGTTAAAATGAAACTTGGTGGTTTTATATTCAATTTTAAATGAAATAATAATAAAAATACTTCATTTCAGGACAGATTTTAGGGTATTTGCAAAGAAGTTGTTTGATCCTGCTCTGAACTCAGGGTGGGTTCTGATGAAGAGTAAATAACTGATGGCGTTTACTTCCAGTAGCTCCTATGACAAACATAAATCTAACCTAAATAAAATGTATGCTTCATCCCGATACCTGATAGCTAAAGTGTCATCCATTCATGGGGAGTTATTTCTTCTCAGTTATTCCTTCTTCACCTTACCTGCTACAGCAAATTGAGTGGGGAGTATATCTACATGTTTTAAGTTTCTACATTTGTATATATGAATGTGAATGAGAGCTATTTTGCTGTAAATGATTCAATCTGAAGTAAGAAATGTATCGATGAAACAAAGTGATGACAAGATTTGGATTTTTATGCGAGGATTTAAAGATCACTCTTTGCATAACAGTTTAACGAACTGATTTTGTTTTTCACGCGGCGTCTTCCTCTGGCTAGTTTTCACGTTAACCTGGTGAACATAAAGCTGACAATATGTAAAACTGAACCGAAACCACTGACTCCTAGGAAAAGTTTGACCTCTTAGACCTGACTTCTATTTGAGGATTTGTCTAGAGTTAGATGAGAAGATGGTTTCCACTGACCTTTGCCAGATCCAGTCACCTGGGTCTTCATCAGTCGGACGCATTGATGAAAGGATGAAGATTTTATATTTAAAGGGATGAAAATGATTCTCAACAATAATTTCGGGATCTTGAAATATACCATCTGTATTATCATTTCTGCTTAATTTTTTTTTACATTCTGAAATAAGTTGCCATCTTCCTGAGTTGTTCAAGAGAATTACGTAGATAAGTGAATTTTCATTTGGAGATGAATCGTTCCTTTATCGCTATATACCAAGTGAATGGTTAGAAGGGACTTTAAGGGGAACTGTTGTTAAATATTGTTGTTTTATCCAACAGAAGCTTCATGAAATTCAAAGACGGGATCAGAGAAGACAAAAGAAGTGATTTCAGATATTATTTGTGTTAACTATGTGACTGTGTGAATTACACAGTGGCTTGGCTCTCTCACAATAGTCCCAATAGGCTTATGAAAGATGGAGCTGGGTGAGAATTTTCACTTTATTTCAACAGTGTCTTTGGCAAGGCGGCGCTAAAAAAAATTATTTAATATTTTAAAAAATTCTCAAATGTGATTTGTTATATGTTGGAATATTAAATTTAGCTGCTGTTTCACTCAGATTATGGAGTGCTGCTGTAGGACCTTGAACTCATACTGAAATAGCGAGTATGTGAAATGGTTATGCTAAACATTACACACACTTGCTCACTAGTTGAGTTACACAGGTACTAGTTAGCCGCATGGAACAAGCTCCACGTGTCTGTGGTTTGACTGCGGATGCTTACTGTCTGTCTGTCAGTAGCTGCTTCTTGGATGTTCCTGCAGATCAGGGAGAGAGAAAGGAACAGGGAGGGGGGGAGCAAAGCAAAGTCTTGTCCAAGAAGAAGTATTATTGTCCAAGAAGTATTAGTTCTCTTTTTAATTTTAGCAAGACGAGGAAGTCGGAATTCAAATGAAAGAATCGGTTTCCATCCAGCTAATAGTAATCCATAATCCCACCGACGTGTCTAAAGCACAATGTGGTCGCTGTGATTAACGTTAATGCCTCCCCTACTCAATTTATTGAAATGTTGGAATGAACACATTTGGTTTGGAACCAATGTGCTGGCTTGTTTAAAAATGTGGATGGGGTGGGGTGGAGGGATGAGACGAAAGTGATGGAAATACTGTGAATGTGAGACGAGAAAAAAAAGTCAGAGGAAGTTAGAAGAGGACAAAGATGAGGTAAGGATGATTTTTTTTGGAGGGGGTGGGGGGGTGGGAGAGTGAAAGTGGATAAAAAAAAAAAAAAAATAGACGGGGAGAGTGAAACAAAATAACTTCCTGGAAGAAATTTGGTCCAGCCTGGCCTCATTTTAAGGCTAGCCTGATGATTTTAATTTCTGGAAATGACACATTTTGCGGACAGACCCCAAAAAAAAAAGAGAATGAGAGCAAAAAAGAAAGCGGTATTAGAATAATTAAACGTGGGAAGAGGGTCGCGATTTCATTTTCAGCAACACTTCAAATGAATTCCTGTAATGATCCTGAAACCTTGAAAAGGCAAAATCCAATCAAACAATATCTACTGGGCTTCATTTTCTTTGCTGAAGGAATAACCCTTCTTTGTCAAAGGGTGACTCGGGAGAATGTGGGTCACCATAGACATACAAATGAAGGGCAGACAATTTGGTCTAGTTAAAGCTATTATGCCTACAAGTGTGTGTGTGTGTGTGTGTGTGTGTGTGTGATCATTTTGAGGCATGTGTATGCGTACATGCCTGGGGGACACAAATTTGTATGTGCCTGGAAGCTTGTGTGAGCGATAAAAAAATGATTATCTGTGTGTTTAAGCATATGGGTGTGTGCGCTCATGCACAGGAAAGTGCACGACAGCTTTCACATGTTTGCAGCTTTGATATGACTCATTGTAAATGATGCCATGGAAGGTCAATTGTGGAGATCAAAATGGCTGTTGATGGAGGGGAAGGGAGAAAATGTGTCATGTTTTCCCCTTCACTGCTTGCTGCTGCAGAGGCATTTTGATTTAAAAGAATAAATGGATCTGCTAAGGGTTATTTCTCTCTGACTGGCGCCATCCAAAATAACACCCCTGGTCCATATTTTTTGGAGGAGCCTTATGCCTTGCACCCATTGTTTTTACTCCCTCCCCTTTCTTTGACCATTGGAGGGGTAATCAGGCATGAGTGCCTTGGATTACAGTACGAGTGGATGAGCAGCTGCAATGCTCCAATGACCTTTTGTCACTCATTACTGGACCTCCTAAAAAGAAGAGAGACAGAGAGAGAGACAGAGAGAGAGGGAGAGGGAAGGGATAAATGTAAAAAAAAAAGTTTAAAAAAAAAGAAAAGAAAAAAAAAAGAGGCCTCCTCTGAAATCTTTAGGGATATTCAGTTCAGTGACCGTGATGTGTTATTGTCTGCCTCGTCTTACCCAGAGCACATGTTAAATGGACTGATTGACAGAAAGTCATAATCTGATCTATGGAAAGGATGAAGAGGGGCAAAAAGGGAGGATGGTGATGGAGGAGGAAGAAAGGGAGGAGAAGCATAAAAGGTAAAAACAAAATGAGGAGGTGATTACAGGGGTGGAGAGAAGAGGAGGACGTGATAGAAGGTGGAGCAACGAAAGGGCCAAACCAAGTTAGAACACAAGAGAAATGTGATTAAACCCCAGAAAGTAAAAATTAAAATATTCAGACATTGATATTGCTTTTAACACAAATTCATGGGTTCTAATTTTCAGGACTACTTATTTTTAATGCGTTTAAGTAATACAAACATAACACAATTCACCTGTGTTTCAGAAAACAGGAGCAATGATTCCTCCTTTATTTGATTGTAAAGATTGATTATAAAGAAGCGAATCCTGTATGTAACAGTTAATGGTTAAGTTCATCAAATAGAAAGGACATTTGACAAGAGAGAAGTGTGAAAAAAAATCAAATGTTTTTACTGGATGATGTGTATTACATAATGTAAAATTCATAACAGCAACGTTGTTTATCAGTGTTCCAGCGTGTTTTGTGTCCTGCACTTGTACGGCTCACCAGGACACACAAGCTAGCCTGTGACATCACGTGACGTTCTGGATGAGACAAACAAGATGTCGCTGTATTGCAGGCTTTAGAAATGAGACAGCGCTGTAATAATGGATTAAATATGATGTGTCAAACTGTGTCCATCCCATCTCTCCCTGGAGATGCTTTGAGTTCAAACCTCCCACAGAAGGTTAACAGAGACTTCAGGAACCCTCTTGTCCTGTCAGCAAGGTATCTCGGGGCAGAACTACACCAATCATCAGTAGTTTGCCCCTTTTTGATTTGTACACTTAACATAACAGCACCAGTTTATATTAATTGCCTGAGAGGAATCCGCTATCTTCAACATCGTCATAGCTCAGCAGCCGTTTTGCAATAGAGAGCATTGCCTTATCCTGCTCTGCTCTCTCTGGTGGATGGTTGGCGTCATCTTTGCTCCCTTTTAGTAAATAACATACATGTAGTGTGTCTATACGACTTCATGCACTCTTGAATCGTGCTGTGCTACATTTGTGTGTTTGTGAGTATGGGATAAACATTGATGTGGACCATTTCACCCTTCTCACACTGGTGAAAACCTTGAGGGTGAAGCTATGTAAAACACAATGTGGGCTACTGTAACCTCCCTCTGGGTTATACGCCCCACCCTGACATATGCTGTGCAGACAGACTCACATTACAACCGTCTGCAGCTCTCAAAAGCAAAAGACACAAACATTACATTACTTGCATTTGACAAGACTTTCACTGTGGTTAAATAAGTGCACATACTTAGATGCACATAAAATGCACATGTGCAACAAAGACTGGGACTTCTGCCAAGCTAAAAGTAAAATAAATAAATAAAAAAGCTTCCTAAAAATAGTGTGATGCTCTTCCTCTGACATCATCTATGCAGATGTTTGGGGACCTTAAAGCCCTCAAAGCTAAAAGCAATTCTGTGGTGAATATTGAGTGATTGAATGCATGCCAAGGAAGAGGAGGAGGAGGACCCCACAATGAAATGGTTTCTCCCACAATTAATGCAGTGCACCTGTGATGCTCGATAAAGAGTGCTGCACTGTGCACAGGTGTGGAACATTAGTTCTGGGGGTGTTCCTTGAGAAAGACAAGCTTCTCTCTCTCTCTATCCCCTGTAATAACACAGTATGGCATACACTGTCACCTGTGAGGTGTGCACACACATGCAAACAAATGCATCCGGCATAGGGAAATTTTCAAGGGAGGACGTGTGCTGATGCTGCGGGGAAGTTAGAATTACGTAAATGAATGTCGTGCACAAGAATCCATCCTGTCATTCTCTTTAGTGCACACATCAAGGGTCAGGTAACCAACTTTGAATGTGTGTGTCTTTATGCATGTAACCACCAGTGCCTGGCTTGACATTAATTTGTTTGTATTGGTGTGAACGTCTAAAGGCTTAACATAAAGACATTTAGTGTGTTTGTTTGCCCACGTGGAACCGGTCATAGGAAGTGACGTGTCAGCTGAAGTATCTTGGTCCTCAAAATTATTCCTCACCGATGTTTGGTTTATAGAAGGTAAAAAGATTGCATAATTAGGATGAATATTATCAGATATAAAAAAAAAAGATTTATTAATTAATATTTTAATTCAAAAGGGACAAATTTTGTTTAGATTTAGTCAACGCATGGATGAATTTGGTATCATTAATTATTAATTAAACAACTGACCATTATTATTTTAAGTCACGATAAATAGAGATCAACACATTTGTTAAGTGGGAACAAACAAGCAAATGCTATGCAGTCTTAGTCATGGTTCACTTAGCAGGGAGGGGGTGAATTCTAGCACTGACCCTACATAATTAGTACATTACATTACAATTACAAAATAATTCTTCTTGGTTTCAGAGCTTGGACCATGTAGCCTAATGCAATAAAGCGTCTTTTCAGGATTCTCATGAACCTGTGCAGAAGAACAGGACCTGAGGATGATGGAGACATAAACAAATAAAAGCAAACATAATATAGCTTAATAGGAGTTACAATTAGTAGCAATTAGTTATAAATATTTTCACGCTAAACCCTCTGATAACATTATCACTAATAGATAGATAGAGTGAATAACTTTAATGAGGTGTCTCATTAAAGTGACACCTGTCAGTAGATGAGACTGCAAATGAACATTTTATCCAACATGTGATGGGATCAGGAAAAATGGTACAGTAACTCTCTCCAGGCTCTCCAGGGGCTAAACTACGATATTAGACAACAGGGTCGGCGTGTCTCCAAACTGCAGGTCTTCTTAGGTGCTCCTATTCTGGGGTGGTTGGTACCTACTTAGGAGGGATAAGCGAGTACACCACTATCTGAATCTATCTGTTCAACCATCTAAATTATCGGCATCTGAATCTGTACTTGGAATGGGTGGGACTTAATGGAGCTGGTGACCGATGCAACACGAATAGTTTTCAGCTCTGTCTGGTCAAATGCACCATGTACGGGGAACAAAACAAAACCAAGTAACCTTAAATAGACCGAAATAGAGGCAAGCTGAAGAAAACGTAAGAACTGCAACATGAGCTACAGTGAAGATACGAACAGAGAGATCAGTCAATGTCTGTGTGTGTGTGTGTGTGTGTGTGTGTGTGTGTGTGTGTGTGTGTGTGTGTGTGTGTGTGTGTGTGTGTGTGTGTGTGTGTGTGTGTGTGTGTGTGTGTGTGAGAGAGAGAGAGAGAGTGGGGCAGCAACAGCTCTGCTCTGGCTGCAGTCTTTGTAGGGCGGGGTGGGCGCTGTGTGTGACTGGACAATCATAGAGCGTGAAGACAGTCATCTATGAGGATTTTCCTTCAGCACGAGCACGAGTATTGCCGAGTTTTACTCGTATCACGCTCGTACTCATCAAAAATGTGTTGTCCGTACCGGATACTCGTCTGAAACGAGTAACTGGCTCAACCCTACTACCTGGACTGGTTTATGGAAGGACATCCAGTGAACATACAATGAATCGTGGGTACCCAAGGCTCACTGATGTGTGTAGAGAGCAAAAGTTATATCATGATAAACAAGCCCTAAGATGAACTACTGTAGCAGAAATTGCCGAAAATGTTTATATTGGTTAGGTGCTACATTTTAGCTGTCAAAAGTGATGGATCTTCAAAGGTTACAAACTAAATCCTGAAGAAAACTACTGTCACTGAAATACTGGCTTTCTTGAATGACTACTAAAGTAATGATGACATCAATGTAATTCCAGAGGCATGTACCATAAAGCTTGGTTAACCTAGCCGGGCTTCCTCTTACTTATCTGGCTTCACTTACCGAGACATCCGCCCTCCGGGTGTTTGGTACCATAACGCTGGCTATCAACTCACTAATTCAATTCAGGCATGTCCACTCTAGATCTGTGCGCGCTCACATACAAAGGGCGGAGTTTGCTGCATGGGACCAATCGCAAACATGCAACAAACCGGCCACGAGCCGCAATTTTCACAATGGAGGAGCAATAATAATTATTTAATACGAGCAATACAAATCAATAATCCAGGCAAAAAGCAACACAGTTGCAGCTACCAAACGGCGCAAGGATCGCCGGCAAAAAATCGCTGACTGTGTCAATGCGGAAGTTAGGAAGTTAGAATCAATCCATGATTTACTTAAACAAATAATTGATTAATGGCATTTTATCTGTGGCTTGCTTGCAACCCATCCAGTGAAGGATTGAAGGACATCATAATAATTACGAACATCACTAACAAATATATTACCTGTGGCAAAAAACCTCAGTGCAATGCACACTGTCTGCGGGACTGTCAGCGCATGGTTGCGGTGCGTTACATGACTGATGTAAGGCTCCAGCAGCTGACAGATGTAATGTAACCCCTCTCCCCAAAACCTGTACCTTTCGTACAGTGATTGTTCAGGCAATTCGAATGGATTACAGCGATCTCTAAATATTCTCTCGTGCCTGAGCGCTCTTCGTACAAGCTGTGCACCAAGATCCACCAGGTTCTCATAAAACGGACAGCCCATTTTCCAAGAGAACTCATTGGTCAGTAGGTGGGGCCGTTATACCTACTGAGCTCTGATTGGTCAGTAGGTGGGGCTGTTATACCTGCTGAGCTCTTATCCTGAATTTATCCTGCTCCGGAGCAGGTTAGGTGTTCAGCATAGGTTACCACGACAACGTAGCCCGATAGAAAGTATGGTTCGGTAACCACTCCATTTAAAGATTTTACATGGAGACAGTCAGGATGACGACAGTACGTTCATATTTTGATGGATGTAAGTTGAAAAAATAACACATTACACCCCCCCTCTCTCTCTTTCTCTCTCTCTCTGTGTGTGTGTGTGTGTGTGTGTGTGTGTAAGAGAGAGATTTTTCAAGAGATACTTAACCTCAGAGATAGACCTTTTAGATAAAGACAATAATTGCATGAATATATATCAAGACACAGATACTGAGAGATAGAGCTGAGCAGCAGTAACAAATGTGGTAATAAGTTATACTGTACTTGTGTTGCTGATGTTTATTTTGATCCCCTTGTTTCTAACCAGGTCATTAAACATCCCATCAAGCCAACATTTAGGAAGGTGTGTCTGCAGGTCTACATTGAATATTCTGTTCAGACTTAGTCTGCTGGCCAAAATGTAATAACAGACTGATGGAGTGTGTCAGTGTTTGCTTTAGCGTGTACTGAAACAGCAGTTTTGAAGCAAATCACAATTTGTATGTGGGTGCTCTTAAAATGAGACACAACACATTCTGTCTCAAACAGAAGTCAGGCAAAGTGCAGCAAAGGCAGACAGTAAGCCATTGGTTGGTTTATCCATAGACATTCCAAAGCACATTAATTACAAGCATAACTAAAACATTTGAATATTTTTTTCTATTATTAAAAATTCAGAGTACTTCAATATTTCTTTGGTTTGGTAATGACTCTATCTGGGGTAGATCCACCATCAATCATCAATCCAGTAACAGCCCGTAATGTGCAGTCCTTTCACACCGACGACCATTTCCAAATGAGGGTGTTTAGAGAAAGGTCGCTTATTTTGAGGATAGGAGTGGGTACAGCTGCTTTCTCATCTACCTGGAGCTTAATTGATCCATTAATCGCTGGGATTGGTCACAGAGTGATGACACCTGCTACCCCACCTGGGTTTCTGTCAGATGGGACCATATCTAGTCACGAATCCACCAATGTCGTTTTCAAAAGGCTGTGTTCCCAGATTGGATTTCTTCAGAATTTCTACCCTCACATGTAATTAATATTTTGTACAGTTTTACAGCAAAATGGTGTTGAAGGATTGTCCAACAGGACTGAAGAATATTGGCTCTTATTTTAAAAGAAAAATAAATAAATAAAAATGAATCCAGGTAATTTGTCCAAACGGATCCCTCATGAAATTGTGTGGACTAAATACTCCACAGGAATTTTTATTTGTGTGAGGATGAGTACAAATTGAGTTAAGTATTGCGTGAAGTGACCTTTTTATGTAATTTGATGCTTATATTATACTTTTTAAGTATTTTGATGCTTATATTAGAAAAATAAATTACAGCATACATATATGCTGTAATGTTTGTATATATGTATAAATATGTGTATTTGTATAATTATGTATGTAAGTATGTGTGTACGTATGAATATATGTAGGTATATATGTATTTATATGTGAATGCGCTTGATTGACAAATTATTGATATACAGTATGTATACACAGTATGTACATGTGTGTATAACTATGTGTCTGTGTATGTGTGAGTTTGTGTTTTTGTACATATGTGAATATATGTATCTAGTAATCCCTCGCGTATTCGCGCTTCAAGATGCCCGGCTTCACCTCATCTCGGATTTTTAGTAGTCACATGATGCCATATGCGCATTCTATTGGCTGACAGCATCCGGAAGTGCATTGCGGTTTGAGATGCATAGAACACAGCGCACTTCTGTGTATTAAAGAAACATTTAAAAGTGCTTTAAACTGTTTAAAAGAGTGTGGGAAAAGGAAATAAAGATATAAGGTGATTTAGTATCAGTATGGGGAGGGTTCATAAACATTTAAATTACCATACATAATGAAATAAATATTTTGTACTATATTGCGGAATTTTGTTATTTGCGGGTTGTCTTGGAATGCATCAACCACGAGTAAGGAGGGATCATTTTATATGAATATATATATATATATATAGATGGTTATGTAAATATGTACATATGGGTATATTTATATATATGTGTATATTTGCATATGTGAATATAAAGATGCAAAGTTGTACATGCATAAAACACACACACACACACATGCACACACACACAAACACGCACACAAAAATTAACATTTCAAGCTCTGTTTTACTTTATTTGTAGAACAGGTGACACTTTTCGAAATGGGAAAATGTGTCATCATGCTCCAAAACAATTCCCTTATTTTTTCATAGCTTAAAATGATTTGGTGCCTTAGAGCATTAATTATGCACTTGATTTGAATCTGGATAAGACTCTGACCTTGGGCCGTGACAATCCTACTGTGACCTTTTTCCCTCTCTGTGAGAACAAGGGCCTACATAAAATATTCCCACATCGTCATCTGAAAACATCATTGTCCTGTCCTTGCTTTTTATTTCAGAAGAAGAATGAGTGTATTGTTGCAATCACGTCATATGGAAATAACTTTAGGAACAGACTGACAGTTTAAATCAATGGTTTTGCATAGTTCATAGGCTGGTGGCAGCATGCAAAGTGTAGCGTGTAGTTCTCTGTGATATTATTGCTTTGATGTAGAATGTAATTAAAACCAGAGGGCTTCACCCCCATGCTAATGCATGATCAGTAATCAGCTGACCCCAAATCTGTGAATTATGAGCGAAAACTGCCTCAACCTGTTCACTTAACAGGTTCACTACAACCTGTACACACACACACACACACACACACACACACACACACACACACACACACACACACACACACACACACACACACACACACAAACACAATGTGTTAATGATTGAAAACAGCCTACAGTGTGTGAACTGTAACCTCAGTAGGACAGAGATGTTAACTGTGTTAATTGTTACATGAAGTGTAACGTAGATGTATTGAACTCACACTGACAAACAAACAAACAAATCAAAATTTAATGCTAAAAATCCACAATGAAAACATAATTCAGAAAAATAATCCAAGTTTCACATCTGATTTAACCCTCAATCCTGACCTTCAGACCATCCCCCCAGGCCATCCATCCATCCATCCATCCATCCATCCATCCATCCATCCATCCATCCATCCATCCATCCATCCATCCATCCATCCATCCATCCATCCATCCGATTACAATTGCCTCGGGGCAGCCACTTGTCCACCTTGTGAGTCATGGGTCTGCTGGTTCCCAGCTTACTATGGCTGAAAGGTGGGGTATACCCCAGGTAAGACGCCAGCTCATTGTTGGGCCATACGTAAGAAACTCACACCTAAGGACAATTTGGTGTGACCAATTCACCTAAGTTGCATATTTCTGGAGGCGGAAGAGAATGTCCACGCAGACACTGGGAGAACATACAAACTCAGTGCAGAGAGGAATCAAACCCAGAACCTTCTTGCTGTGAGGTAACAATGCATCACCATTGCATCACTTTGCTGTCCAGACCTTTTTTTTTTTTTTTTTTTTTTTTACATTTTCTTGTTTATTTTTGTTTGCTGAAAGAATGTGACAGAAAATATGGAAAACGAGTTGCGGGTCAACATACAGCAAAGGGCTGCAAGTGGGAATCAAACCAATGGCCACTGTGTGCTGACTGAGGTCTCCATATATGGAGTACACACATCTATGCAGACCCCAACCCAGCCCATTTAATACTTTCCTGTTTTGTAAAGTAAAGATGGAGAGCACCATGCTCTCTATCCCTCTCATATTGATGCAGTTCAGGTATATTACAGCCTGGAGGAGATGTCTATAGGGTCTACAGGGTTGGCTGTTTTCTGGTCAGAACATAAAAGAACTAAATACAAAGACATCTTCCCTAAGTCAGATGATATTTCTCTAGATCATTTTCACAGTACAGACAGTAATTGTTTTGTATGTTAATATAAAAAAGTCCATCAGTGCAGCTTTAGTGCTTCTTCTAATTCCACCTTCTCTATTTATCATAACAACAGGCATGCTAGGGAGTTACAGTTTACAGAGGGGAAAAAAAGACATACAAAAATTAAAACTCTGTCTCTCACACACGCATGCATGCACACACGCACACATTCACACATAGCATACGGACTTGCAGTATGTGACGCGTTTCTCGCTTTTCTTTAAACAAGTTGAAATTCTAACAGTAAAACCACATCATTTGATGTTGCAAGGAGGAAAAATACCCAATGTTGACTTCACTGGGCATGCAGAGTAAAAGTCGTGGCCTTCACAGTCAAAAATCCAATTCACTCTGACAAATCAGAGCGGAGGTGCTAAAGCTAATGGAGGAGGAGAAAACAGTTGAGGCTAAAGCTGCAGAAACTGAATTCTCCTGTAGGTTTTTTTGAGTTGTGACAGAAGTCAAAGCAATGAGGAAGAATGTTGGTGAATGCCTGGAATGTGCTGGAAGAGCCGACACATGTTTGACACTGAGGATACCATGGTTAGTCAAGGGGCTAGGGTGGTAAGACTCAAATGAAGGACAGAATTGATTTTCTGTTCACTAGCGTAACAACTTAGCTGCCATTAGCAGATCCATTCAATGTTAACAGAACCGGGGACTATCAGCTATCATTTTTGCTTGAACAGAAAAGTAGGTTTTGGTTACTAATTGACAAAGTTCCCCCAACTTGTCCAAGCCAGAACTGCCTTTAAATGTAATCATATTAAGTTAGTTTCTTTCAGTTCATGTGCTTCTGATTAAAAATGTTATTAATAATACCTATTTAATAATAATGGTGTCCACAGACTAAACGCTGATATTAAATGGGGAATAACCTTGTCAAATGTGCCAGAAGCATCCAAAAGAGCATCCAGAAGAATCCAAATCAACACATTATACGATGGCAAATATAAAACCCTTGAAAACTTCCAAGAAGACATGATATATTCTATTGCCAATCGCTCAGGCCACTTCCAGGTATAGCAGCTGGATATTGTAGTTTTGGACACCACCTGAAAGAGATCGAGAACAGAAACAGAGCAGCGATGGTCCCCTCCCCTGAGAGTCTCACAGCCACCACTTACCTTTCTCTTACCAATTATTAGACCAAATCTACTGCAACAATTGAAATTTAGGCTAAATGTCTCCAAACATTACAACATGTACGTTTAAGACTTGCATTTAAAACCACGTTTTAATATATTCAAGTCTCTCTTTCATGTTTCTTAATAAAAAAAAACAAACTTGAACCTGCGTCTCAGTTTTCTCAAGCTGTCTGCTACATTTAAAATGCTAATATAGGACTAAACTGATTAATAATTAAACAATTACGGTCATGAATCAATAACTTCTGCACATATTTTTCATTAGTAAATTGCACAGAGTAAACAAAGAAGCAGTATTACCAATTCAAATGTGGATGAAGGGAGGGGGAGGGCATTCTAATCGTCCTAACTTTGATGAAAAATAAACATTGGAGAAAGTCACTCAAACAGTAAGGCCTCTGGTACAGTTTTTCAAAGTAGATCATGTTGTTGCTTTTGATACAGTTAGTTGGTTGATTATTCAAGTAAACATGGTTGGAACATTTTAATGAAGTAGTTCAATATGAGAAATTCATGATAAATCTGGTGTTTGTAGTCAATGTACAGAACATTTGGACAGATTTGATGCCCATCTGAGGCTCCATAAAGTTGAACTGATTTCCATGGCAATCTGTCTCTGGTTTGAGGAACTCTCATATTGCAGCACAAAGGAAGGACTTCCCTTTGCGTGCTTGGGCACAACTGTGTTTCTGATTAGTGCAGCGACTGCTTGATCGACTCTTAGTCGTGTCTGTCAAAAGGATAAATTCTCTGTCTGTGTGAAACATATATTTTTCTCTGCACCACAAAATCTCTGCGCTCCTGTCGGTTTTATCAATCAATGTCAAAGTGACACATCTGTGGATCATTCTTGCTTGTGGCTCATCGTGCATGTGCAATTTACCGTCTCTCCTCTCCAAATGCCAGCGTGGTAATAGTTGATGCTATGGCAGTAAGTGTAAAGCCTGAGAAACAAGGATAAAAGCATAAACAAATCTGTGATAAGAAATATGACATGGCTATCAGCATGCAGAATAAGGCCGGCCCTGCAAGCACAGGCACCCAGATTAATGATAAATTACGAGGACCCGGGCTTGTTTATAGCACTCATTTTCCCTGCTGCACCTGCTCATATTCTCTTGGCCTAGAGCAGCCCACTCTTTTTTCTATTTTCTCTCTCCATCTCTCATACTCCTTCATCTACCCCCCCACCTCCTTTTTCTTTGTCTCTGAGTAGGTGCTTATTTAAAATGATCCTGTGTTTCTAAAGCACTCTGCCAAAACCGGTGGGACACCCCATGAAAACATAATCTGTGGGTGTATAACGGATGTCTTAAAAGAGAAGGGAGGGCAGGGAGAGAAAATGTTAGAGGGTAAAGAAAAAGTAAAAGAGAAGGGAGAGAGATGGTGCAAATGAGAGAGAGAGAGAGAAATATTGGCAAGGAAGACGTGAAATGGAATAAAGGTGAACAGAGAGAAATATTTTGATGCATAATGTGTAAGAGAGCAAAGAAAAAACAAAATGAGATGAGAGCAGCGGGCCACCACAAAGGCCTTTTGGTAGAAGCTCTTGTAATAACACACCACCCAGCATCAATGCAATGCTTAATTTCAATATTAATTACAAATATCTCTGCAACAACAAGGAAATAATTCGACAATCATTTTGGCCTCGAGTATTGTATTAAATGCAAAGTGGAGCTAAGGGCAGTCAATATGGAGAAACCAAAGTCTAAACCCGAACCCTGTGAACCCCCCGTCTCATTATGTGAAGTGTGAATGTTAATTCTAGTGGGTTTATTAGTTAGAATTAAGGAGGGAAAGAATGAGAAGAGGTTAGCATTTTTATTGTTCATTACGAGTGCTTCTGTGGTGGTACCTGGAATTTTGTTTAAGAAGGGTGGAGGGTTGCTGTTTGTCCACAGCATGTAAAGTGTGTGCATCAAGGCAGGCTGATAACATGGGTGTAAGAATGACTGTCCATTGTCTGATTCATAATTATATTTTTATTATGAATAAGCTTGGGGGGGAGACGGGGGGAGCGCGCACTGTACAAAGCAATTTCTAATAGAGAGAGCTGTGAGGGCAAAGTGTTTACATACCAAATTATAAGAATATACTGACAGCATTTGGTTGTTAATAAGCCGTAATCACTTCCCCTAATTTAATCCCGTTGCTATGGAAAACAAATGACACTTGAGGCTGATGGCAGTGAAGGAGGAGAGGAAGAGGTGTGCCCAGTCAATGGAGAGAGAGAAAAATAGCTGATGAAAGAAAACTCAAATGCATGTACACACACAGACACACACACACACACACATACACATGCACACACACACACACACACACACACACACACACACACATACACACACACAGAGTCCTCACAAGACACCTGCTGTCCTTTGTGCACTATACATGTAAGGAGGGTTTTGCATGATCTCTTATGAGCATGAGAAGAGAGAGAGATTACGCTGTGTGTGTGTGCGTGTGTGTGTGTGTGTGTGTGTGTGTGTGTGTGTGTGTGTGTGTGTGTGTGTGTGTGTGTGTGTGTGTGTTGGTCAGAGACAGCTGTTTGTGCAGTCAGCAAGGCTGCTCTCCTCAGAAAGCAGAAAATTGAGCGGGAATTGGGCTAATTGTACGGAATGATTGATGCTACTGGAAACTACAGTACATTATAAACACAAAGAAACACACACAATATCTATGCTCATGCAGTCACATGCACACACATGCAGACATGTGTGCGTGCACTCACACAGATACTGTCTGCTGGCTGTATTCCCTTTCTTTCAAATCGTGAAAAAACAGTTTCTCAGGTGTGTCGTACTTCAAACCGAGATTCTTATGCAGTGCAGAGCAGGTATTGTTTTTGTGCATTTCCTATGTCTTATTTTCAGGAAGTGACATCATGACAAAGGGAAGCTGAAATAATGATTAAATAAGTAAAAATAATGATGCAGTTGATTGTAAAAATGGAAACAATCAACATTTGCTTGGTGAGGCAAGCTTAAAAACAGAAAGAGAAATAAGGCCACTATGTACTCATTGATACTGCAGAGATCTATGTGCTGTAAATGTGTATATCATGGTGGTACGGTGGCACAGTGAGTAGCGCTGTCACCTCACAGCAAGACGTTTCCGGGCCCTGTCTGTGTGGAGTTTGTATGTTCTTCCTGTGTCCTTGTGGGTTCTCTCCAGGTTTAGCGCCGTCTTCCCACCTGTAACAACATGCACTTCAACCGTAATTGTCTTGTCCTGCTTTGTGGGTCACAGGTCGACTTGAGCCTATGCCAGCTGGCTATGGGTGAGAGGCGAGGCACACTCTGTACATGTCGCCAGCGCATCACGGAGCCACATGAATTACAAACAACCACTCATGCGCACACTCACACCTACAGGGAATCTATAACTGATTAACTCACCTAAATTGCATGTTTTGGGAGGCAGGAGGTGTTGGAGAGAACCCACGCAGACAAGGAGAGAACTCAGTACAGAAGATATTGAACTTGGGAACCATCTCAATGTGAGGTGGCAGCACTACCCACTGCGCCGCCCTAAAACTATGTACTTATTAGAAAATAATATTTACATATCTTACTAAAGACCAGATGAGTCTAAATTAAGTCAATACTTTATTAAATAATAAATTCATAATGAATTAAAAAATAAAAGTTAATTGTACAAAATATATAATTAATTGATATATATATATGTATATATACAGTATATACACACACACATACAGATAAGCATACAGTATGTAATGTACAAAATCGTAAGTATGAGAAAGTTGCTTCATTTTCAGTAAGAATAACATTAGCCATTTTAAGTATGTCTGTTTCTTGACAGCATTGGGAAATCATGACTAAATAGATATAATTAAAGTGCTAATTGAACTTAATTTTTTGCAGTAGCTTGCTGGAGTTAAACTAAAAGTAGTTAAAGCGCTTTTCGTACACAGGTGAACCTTTTTTTGCTTTGTGTCTTTTTGTAACTCAACAGATATTTGCTGGACTGATGGAGTGACACCATTACTGCAAATTTAAAAACAACACTTAAAAATATTTAACAGATGGGTTTATCTCAGACCATTTAGACATCAGATACAGTATGCTTTAAAGTATTTACAATTAAAAGTGACATGATGAGATGTATAAAGAAAATAACATGATCAAATAATCAAATAAAGATTTGTGCATTAATTCTCTTTTTTTGACCAACTTCTATCTTTCATCGTCTATCTGGAAAACTGACAAAAGAACCTTCCAACTGTCCTTCCTTTCCCTGTCCTTCTCTTCCCTTCTTTTTTCCTGTCATACCCCCAGATCCTCAGTTTCTGTGGGCATTTGGACTTTTGGAATATGTCAAAGGCTTCCGCTTCATTGCAGCAAGTTAAGGGTGAAAATAATCTCACTGGCCCTCTTTCAGATGGGACTCCTCAGCCTCAGTCAGACCAGGAGGGCAGTGAGACCAGGAGGCGGCTGGACTTGCCTTAAGGCAGCGATTCTCAAAAACCGTGATCCAGGGGAACATGCCTGGCGAAACTACCGTTTGCTTTTTTAACTGACGAACGAGAATGAGGTGTAATTGCACATCCGCTTCAGCAGTTAGCGGTGGCGCTTTCATGTCTACGTGCCATTAACTCATTTTAGAGTGTGCAATGAGAGTATTAGCTCCTCTACTATGGTGTGGGTGTTTTACACCAAGCACACGCATGTATGCACATGCGCCCGCACTCACGCACACACGCACACAGAGAGTCTTCATAGTGGTGGGTAGGGGGTGCAAAATGTTTTCTTCTTTTTAGGAGGGGGGCTTTACAGAAAACAATTAAGAGGCACTGCCTTATGGGAACATCTGCCACATCAGCAATACCGCCATGTGCTACTGAAAGCAAACTAATAGCAATGGTCTTCTGGCTGCTTCTTCTACTTTTTGGGCCTCCTGTTGTCACTCCCTCAGATGATGCAGATGAAGGAAATCATGTCAGTTATGAGTATCAAAAGTTCTCACACAACCTGGTTCTTGAACATTCCACCAATAATAGATGAGACACAATGATCTGCTTTTTCAAACTCAAGGGGTTCTGTCATACTTTCTCTAGATACAGTACTTTGGTTCTGGACTGAGTCCTTGAAATAATAGAAGTCCCACCGATGGATCTACAGCATACAGTGTCTCTAACTACTTAGAGGACATGAGCACAATTTTCTTGAACTTGTCCTCGTCTCGTCTTCAGCCACTATCCTGCAGTCAAGGTCAGAGGTGTTGCTGGAGCCTATCCCAGCTTTCTATGGTGAGAGGCGGGGTATACCCTGGATGCATAGCCAGCACATCACAATGTTTAATGAAATACACTGTTAATTCAGTATCTGGTTGTTTTTAAAACAATGTAAGGCTGTCTTACACCTCTCATCTAGCTTACTTCAGACTTTTTCCCAGGTGGTAGGGTGTTGATGCATGATTTTTTTATTTGCTTTACCATAGACTTTACATGGTTCATGCATTAATTTGGGTTCAAAACTTGGTCCTTGGTCAAACAAAGCCATGAATCGCCTTATTCCTCAGTACCTTAGCTATTGTTTCTGTAGATAGTGGGGGCTACTGCCCAGGCAAATTTGGTGAAATTGTCCACCACAATGGACAATTATGATACAGGTCCTTTTGATGGCTCATGGACAGAAAACCAGCAGACTGCAGTTCAATGGCATTTACGTAGCACCTTCACATAAACACAATTCTGACATTGTGGACATCAATTTACAATATGTGCTCAAGTCTGTCCAAAAGCAAAATCTCTTTTACACCACAGATTGAATAATTTGTGGGTCCCAGTTACTTTAATGTTCATTAGATGATCGCCAATCAATCAAACAACAATCAGTGAGAGTCATTCCCAATAATGGAAGATAAGTAAAATAAATCCTTTTATATCTTGTGCTTGTTGGGTCAATGACCTCTTTGCGGATACTAGAACACTCTCCTCAATGTAGGGTCTTCCTTGTGCAGATTAGACCAACGACCTGGTGTGTGTTCTAGGAACAATGGCCTATTTTTGCCGGTTGACCTGTCCTGCTTCCACAGACATTGCTCTTGACGTGTGTTCTGATATAAGTAAATGATGGAATTTCTACCCCTTCTTTTCCTTTATCTGCATCTGAGGTTGCTGCATGTGGCGGGAATTGAGATAGTTAAGACATCTGAGTTTATCTCAAATTGAAAATTTACCAGATATGCTGTCCAGCTGTGCCCCACTTTAGCTGAGTTGAAATGCACAAGGACCTTATAATTTTTGTATATACAACAGTAAACAGCACAATTAAACACTGACCACCCAAGTCAAAGCCAAAAAGAAATTTCAATCTTGAAAGAGTTATATTTTTTACATCATTTCTCCCCGCAGACTTTAGCCTTTCTTTCCTATCTTGAAATTGGAAATGCACAGCTCATAACCTTAGTTTTAAGGTTAGGAGCAAATTTAATACCGGTGCAGAGGTCAGAGACATCTGTAGTTTATTGAAAGCATCATTACAGACCGGATTCCATTTAGTAGGGACCTAACTATCCTTACTCCTTAGATCCTGATGCTTCCACCAGGAAGCATCAGAATCTGGATCAACAGGCTTGCAACTTTGGCAAAGTCTTTTCACAAATCTTTGATATTAACTGCCAAACAACAGGCTTGCAACTTTGGCAAAGTCTTTTCACAAATCTTTGATATTACCTGCCAAACATAAAGTTATTTGGTAGTTATTGAGTAGGCCTGGGGCAACTTCACCTGCTCAAACTCCATTTCCCAAGTCCTGCAATTCTTGTTTTTTAATGCAACACTTGTTGGGCTTGTATTCCTCGGAACCCAGGCCTGGATATTTTAGTGCATTTTAGGTGATATAAATTCTAATTGAAACCATTCTCTGTTGTGCTGCCTCTGGTTCTTACTGGTACTTGTTAATCAATTTCTAAATCTAGCATCACAAAGAAGGCTGACCACCAGGACTACAAGAGACTACATGAGCAAGAGCACCATGATTTATCAGAATTAACAACAGACTAGCCCTATTGGGGAAACCTCAGCTGTTAGCGCAGAATTCAGACCAGTTGGTATAGTTCCTATACTGAATATAGCTACAGCTAATTTTGAGTGAAGGCATTCAGATGTTGGGCTTGGGAAATGGAAGAGTAACCTTCATTCAGCTTTCATTTTGCAAGGGATCCCAGTAGAAATTAGGGATGATTTAACACTTTGCTGTTTAGAGGCTAAAGTAAAAAGAGAAATATTAATCTTACCAAAGTAGCACAATAACACAACTGAATTAAAAATTATGGGGGACAGTACTAAAAATTTATGGGACAAGACTACTGCCCCTGTCCTGTGCACTCAGCTCTTCCACACTCGCCAATAACCTCATGATCATGTTGAATCTTTTGCAATAAGGAACATTTCCTAGGATTAAAAAGGAAAGATCCAAGATGCATTGCAAACTTTCTGCTATGAAAACACCTCACTGAGGGCACAAGAGATTTTGCTTTTATAGCAAAATCTCCCATGAAATTTGGTGTAGTTATACATGTTTTCATGTTGCACAGCAATTTTGGTTTTACAGTTATCTAGTTCTCTATTTTGTTTCTGTAATTTTTAAACTGTCAGACAAGGCAAAACTGTTGATGACATCACTGTGGGCAATGGAAAATAACTAAATCAATTATAGGACAGTTTAAATATACGGACTAAATATGCTCTTTGTCTTGACCATTCTGAAGCCTATGTACACTATAGACATCTTTGGAAAGTAGTTTAATGAATATCTTTGTTATCAATGTTGCTGAAATCTATTGACTCTTCATATGCCTCCTCTTGCATGTGTTGGTTGACTCACACATATTTTTCATTGCAGTTTTTAATTTATGCCAAACTATTTCATGACACGTTGAAGTAGAAGAGCTGGAAGACTCATCCTAAAGAAGGATGAGACTGCTTTAAATTTTGACCCAGAATTCTTGGGTGCTAAAAAGGTCAACTCGAGATGTATAAAAATCAAGACAATAGGTTGATTGGAAAAGTCTTGCTTTCTGTTTTGATAAATCTATAATTCTGAATGATTCTGCAACGTCCTATCTAAAAAGTCTCCTCCCCACCAGGTGGGCCACTTATGAGACTAGAACTACTCTTAACAAAAAAGTTTAACAAAAGCCAGATGAATCATGAACCATTTGGACAATACATACTGACAGTACATTAACGGTTTTTCACCTCTAGACAACAGCAGCAGCAAGGTGTGTTTATTACACAAGACATATTACTCAGAATTAAGCTCTAATGTTGAATTATTGTCTATTAGCATGCATGTTCACTGTTGTCAGATGGCTGTGTGCTTGTGTATTCATGCATTAACATTTCAAACACATTTCGGCATCCTGCTGGCCAAGAATTGGGACCTTTATTCTCTTCATGGGTATAGCAGGTAAATGTAAATGTTCCCTGGTAGTCTGCACCATTGCCTTCATCTCCTCATCATCAAATTTTAAAACATAATGAAAAGTCTCCATTTCTACCCTCTAATCCAGCAAATAAGAGACTGAAGAATAACAGATAAATAGTCAGTCAATCAGTCAGTAGGGCTCTTGTGAGGGGGAGGTGTCTTGTCCCTGTCGGTTGAGCCAACCAGATGAGCCAGATTTTTCCAGTGCTGGTGGTCTTGTGCCAGCTGATCTGCATCCTCCACAGCGACTCCCTGTTGTCGGAGGTTGTCCGCAATGACGTCGAGCCATCGGGTGTAGGGCTTGCCTCGTGGTCGTTTCCAGCCTGCGGCCTTAGGGTCAAACTGGAGAGTGGCTCTTGTTGGGTGATCAGGGGGGAAGGCGGAGGACATGACCAAACCTGCGGGTGCACCATTGCGCATCCTGGCAAGATGCTCTGGGTTGGCACGTCCGGGCTCTAAGCACTTCTTTGGAAACCCACTGGGGCCACCTGATGTTTTTGATGGTTATGAGAGCCCTGCTATCAAAGCCATCTATACTAGCAGCCAGGGTCTTGTTTAAGGATCAAGTTTCCAAGCCGTAGAGCAGGATGGAGAGTATGTCAGAGTTGTAAATTTGGAGCTTTGTCTTTCGTGAGATGGTCTGATGCCGCCCGAGTGGCTTCAAGAGAGACTACAGAGCTGATGCTGCCAGAGCTCTTCTGTGGAGAATCTCTGGTTCAAAGTCCCCATTGTCCATCACTATGGACTCCAGATACACAAATCTCTTGACACGTTCCACAGTGTCCTCACTGAGCAGCAGGGGAGATGGATCCGGTCTGTCACCGACATGCACCGACATGGTTTTAGTCCTACTCACTTAATAGCCAAGCTTCTCTGCCTCTTCTCTGTATATGCCCAAAGTGTCTCTCAGCTGGCTGTAGGATGTGCTGAGCAGGATGGTGTCGTCAGCATACTCCAGGTCAGTCAGGTGGTAGTTGCCGAGGAGCACCCCTGGGACTTGCTCACAGACCCTGGACATCAGATGGTTAATGATTCAGTTAAACAGGTCAGGAGCAGCCACGCAGCCCTGGCGAATTCCAGTGGAGATGGGAAACCACTCGGAGTCTCTGCCGTTGATATGGACACAGATATGTGCGTTGCTGTAGAGCAACTTGAGCAGGGCAACGATCTTAGGTGGTGCTCCAGGGGTCTGTAGGATTCTTCAGAGCCATGTATGGTAGACGGTGTCAAAGGCAGCCTTCAAATTGATGTACCAGATGTATAGATGGCAATCTTTGCGGAATTCATGGGTCTTCTCTATGAGGGTGGTCTGTGGTGGAGCAGTTAGGCATAAAGCCATGGCGGTGACTTCTGATGGCTGGGAGATCATGGGTGAGCGAGATCCTGGTGAAGAGATTGCAGGGGAAGGAGAGAAGTGTAATGCCTCTGTGGTTGCTGCAGACTAGCTTGTCACCATTACGTTTCCAGAAATGTAGGATGACTCCTCTGTTCCAATTGCTGGGAAGCCTCTCTGTCTCCCCACATGGTTGAAGGTATGGGTGAGCCACTCAACAATACTGTCACCACAGATTTTAGCATCTCAGCTGTTACTGCAAAGATGCCAGGGGCTTTCCTGTTCTTAAGTTTTTTCAGAGAGGCTTTGACTTCCTCAGGTGTGATGGGATCTGTACTGCAGGCATCACTAGGGACTGTGGTGGTTGCAGCCGAAAGGACGGTGGGATGAGCCGGGGTGGAGCTGTGCTGCAAAAGGAGGCTGAAGTGCTCTTTCCAGCGCGTGAGGCAGTTTGTTTCAGTTGTTACGATGTTGCCATTAGGGTCTTTCACGAGTGCTGTCTTGATGCGTGGCCCATTGCAGGCTTGGCGCAGCAGAGTGAAGACACCGCTCATATTGTTGATATTGGCCGCGTACTCTAGGTGTTCAGCTTCTGCTTGCCAGAACTTCTCTCTGTTCTCAGCTATGACCACATTGCGTTGGTGCTTCAGTTGCCGGTACTCGGAACCTGGCTTGGTGCCGCTGGTTGATGAGGTGGAGTGTCCTCTCCGATATTCAAGTCTTTTTGGGGGAGGATCGGGAGCATCCAAGGACATCATGAGCTGACTGGATGATATTATCCTTGAGGATCTGCCAGTCCATCACTTTTTCAGTGGCCAGGGCATCGCAGGTGTGGCTGATGGAGAAACTGAACTTAGTGGCCGTGTTTGCGTCACTGAGTAGGGAGGAGTCCGAGCGAGGTTGAGTTTTGGTATGCTAGTTGGCTCACAGCTTTAACTTAAGCTGGGCCACCACAGGTGGTGGTCAGTGTTACCGAGCTCTGTTCTTCTGTACACGCAGCAGTTGGTGACAAAGGACTTCCAGCGTCGGGAGATGAGGATGTGGTCCAATGTTTCCTGGTTCTGCCATCTGGGCTGTACCATGTCCAGTGATGGATCAGTTTCCGGGGAAATCAGGTGTCAGCGACACAGAGGTTTCTGTGGTGGCAGAGAAGGAGAAGGCGGTGACCGTAAGCCTGTCAGCAAAGGTTGTGCCGACAGGTGAACCTCTGGACTGATCACTGCTGGAAAGAGTTGGCGTCAATAAGAATAATGGTGATGTCTTGAGGTGAGGCTTGGCAAACAACCTGATGGAGTTGGTCAAAGAAGGCATCCTTTGCGTCCTCATCAGGAACATCGGTGGGAGCTTAGGCAACAATGACTGTCATCTTGCCATGTTGGTGGAGAAAGCGAGCCGATAACAGTCAGTCGCTCAGAGAAGTCTAGCTAACGGGGGAGCTTTGGGAAAGCAAGTGCCACGCCAGGGCCGCTCCAGATGTAGCAGTGGTTGCCTGCTGTTTTTTCGCTATTGCCTTGCCATTGTACTTCACAGAGCCCTGCCAGGGTGATGTTATTGTGGCCGAGGTCTTGGGACAGCAGAGCGGCAGCTCTGGGGCTAAGGAGTGTCTGGACGTACCATGTGGCAACACGGGTCCTATGACGAAGGTTGATCTGTACTTGTTGAACGGGGGCAGGCTGGGGTCCGTTATCTTTTCGAGCTGTCCGGCTTCTTTTTCTGGTCAGTTTTGTAACAAAGGGGTTTCTCTTGGATGGGTTGTTAGCCCTCCGCAGGATAGTCGGCCGATGGGGCTGCCACCTCACAGCATGCTGACACGCTGGGGTTTTTGTTTGTCTGAAACCTACCCTGGAGACTGGCCTGCCATGCGTAACCCTACCAGGAGCAAGCTCTCGACGGTATCGCTCTCCTGGGTCACTGGAACACACAAGCCCTCTCGCCATGACAAGGCCAGACTCAAGAGAGGGGGATGAATAGTGGACAATGGATTTTAGTTTCATGGACGAAAATCCTTCCCTGTCATTCTTTAGTCCATGAAACAAAAGATAATTGAATTCTGTTCATGCCACTATTGTTAATTCAGACCAGTAGGCTGCTACATCAAGAAATCTCTAATATTTTGTAACTACATATTTGCATGGAGGTTTTTCTTTTTTTTTTTTTAATTGAAGCTGCCTCTTTGAGGACTATGAAATCTTACATATTGGCTTAACAAATCTGGATCTGTTGGAGAAGAGAGAGGGTAAAAGAAAGAAAGAAAAAGAGAGAGACAGAGAGGACAGCGGTCTTTGTGGCTATGTTAATGGTTTTCTTATTCTGTCTCTCTACTCTTATAGATGCATATCAATACATATCGTAGTGTCTGCATAGAGCTTGCCATATTCAATATCGCCTGGACATTTTACATAATTATTATTTTCAGGAGTCACTGGGGTCTCATAGAAGGGAATGTAAGTGACAGGCATTTAAAATGGTTTTTAAATCATGCAGGATAACCAGGGCCTTTCAGAAATAATTGTGTCAAACTGGTTTTCACCTTTTTCGCCAATCAATATTCACACTTATTCATGGATGGACGACAATCCATCAAAAGGCAGCACTGCTCTTTAATATACATGCTTGCATTTTAATGGGCTACTTTAACAACAATACCAGAGACAACAATGTGTTACACTGTAATATTCCTGTAAAATCTGATGATACAGCCTGTTTCATATAAGGCACAATCTAGGCTTGCTCTCCTGCTGCATGCATATGTATAGAAAATAGGCAAACACACAAATAGATGCCTTATATGAGAGGGACGCACAGACATAGTTTGTTAAGTGGGGGCCTAAGTCGACATAATCACATTTACTTTGCTAGGCTGATTGTAAATGATTTAAATCTAGATTTCATGCATGCTTTCATCCTAATTCATTCACACATATTTTTCATTTTGGTTAGAAAAACTCTCAGAACAATCAAGGTTTACCCCCTTCCTCAATTAAGCCTCTAAACAGGACCAAGAGAGGGGGAATCTATTCATTTTCTTTTGATTAAAATTATCGCCACTTGCAAGGAGCTTTGGGGTTTATATATTAAATAATGCATCATCTCATAATTATATAGAATATATAGATTTTTTAAATAGGATACTGGGCAAAATGGTGACTTTAATTAGATCGGTATGTAAGATATCTCGGGGGTATGATAAAACAATGTTAAATATCTCACAATGACTGTAAAATATGTTCCAACAGATAATGAAACACAAATAGGGTCTGCTTTGCCATGGCTCCTATTTGTCGAAACAATCCCAGATGCATTTTCTGAAAATTCATAATTATATTGAAAATATGATCAGGGATAACAGAGCTAGGTACTAAATATGACACTACCCCCCACCTATTTAGAAGCATACATTATCATCCCATTACTATAAGGGTAAATTACTGGAGAGAGTCGACTATATTGTGCCCTGAGAGGAGATGAGAAACCAAATTCATGGTATAACACTCCCTTAAGATGCTGTGTTTAGTCTCCTGTCACACACACATGCACTGACACGTACAGCTAATAAACAAGCCTAGAAGGTCATGGGCGGTGTAATATCCACACAAAGATGAGCAAAGGTCCAAGATTAGCAAAGAACTAAAGAGCACTTTGCAGAGCGAGACAGCGTAGAGACCCTTTTACAATTAAAACAGAATTAAAGATGCACTAAAACAGCAACACTTTGCCAAGCAAACAATGCCTGCAGCCTCTTTCAAAATTACAGCGGGCTAATTTGAAATGAAGGACAAACAGTGTTTGTGTATGTGTGTGTCTGTCTGTGTGTGTATTTCCAGAACATTCTGCTATTATGATTGCAGGCGTACAGACCCCTCATTTTGGTCTATATATAAAGTATGTAAATGTCGTCTGGCTGCGACAGTCAGAAGCGTCAATAGAAGTTGACAGCTGAATTATAACCGCAGCCGAATCCATCAGTCTTTTGTTTTAACCGGAGAATGGAGCGTTTTTAAAACTCAACAAAGGCCTTTAATCAAATTCTCAAGGTTGTTGGCTTTAGCATTGTATTAGTTTAATAGTTTCTGCTGCACCATTGATGTTAATGACACATTCCTATGTAAATATAATGTGGCTCCCAGAAGCCATCAAAACATTTTAAGGTCCAATGAATACAGTTGCATTTTTTTCTCCCTCTCCTCCCCTCCTCCCTGTGCAGAAATATCTTTTTATTTAGCAATCTACGCACAGTGCATGGTGATACAATAAAAAGGAGGAGAGATTGATTAATGGAGACTTTAAGGTAGTGATGCGCAGCACTGATACAAATAACTGTGGAGAGACAGAGAGATCATTCCTCTCTCCCTTTTCCCTCATCCCCAACCAACACTAATCTATACACACGTGGTAACATGTATACAAAAATTTGTAAAGAATTCATATAGCAAAGTACACATCTGCCTCTCTCTCTTTCTCTTTCTCCCTCTCTGTTTCTCTCTCTCTCTCTCACACACACAGACACACAGACACACACGCACACACACATGCAAATCTAAATCCCATGTACAGTTTAGAGGCCTTTGGCATGGATTCATCAGCCATGATTGAAAGATAATGAAACTGCATATTTTCCTCACCATTCAGACACTGGCGAAAGCATTTAGAGCAATATAGCAGAATACATTAAAGGCAGTATCATATTTTGAGAAGCCTCATAACATGTTACTGTCTGCTGGAAAAAAATATGGAGACATCTTTGCCCATATCTTAAGTATGTCTGATAGGCTGCCTTTTGTATGTATTCATTTCAGGCTGTTGGCCATTTAAGTTGGGGGAGGGATTGGATACTTGAAGCTGGACCACAGTGACAAATGTGTTTGCATCAAAGCTGAGTTAATGGGAGAGAGTACAGAACCTGATGGAGATCCTCAATGACAGACATGTTTGTAGTGTGTGATTTTGTGATTTTTTGTATAATACTATTTTTCATCCATTGTGTACTTATGTAACAGAATGAAAGAATAAATTCATCCATTCATTCATTCATTCATTCATTCATTCATTCATTCATTCATTCATTCTTTCTTTCATTCATTTTCTACCGCTTCTTCTGCTGTGGTGGGTTGCGGGGGAGCTGGAGTCTATCCCAGCTGACTGAGGGTGTGTGGAGTGACGCAGGTTCACCGCAGAGACACACAGACGCAGATAAACATGCACACGTCTATCCATCCGTTCATCTATCTATCTATCTATCTATCTATCTATCTATCTATCTATCTATCTATCTATCTATCTATCTATCTATCTATCTATCTATCTATCTATCTATCTATCTATCTATCTATCTATCTATAACATATATATATGTTCTGCTCATATATATATATACAGTAATATATACAGTATATATGTATATATACAGTTATATATATATATATATATATATATATATATATATATATACATATACACACACACACACACACACACATATATATATATATATATATATATATATATATATATATATATATATATATATATATATATATATATATATATATATATATATGAGCAGAACATTACTGCGTAAAACCTGTTAGCTGCAATTCAAAATATTACCCATGAGTTTTTAATTGTTCAGCATGTAAAGCATTTTATATTAGGTACAGATTATCATGAATACAAATTGCTCATATCCATTTAGAAAGAGCTTATAGTGCATTTAAATAGCATCTGATCACCACTTGGAGAAAAGTGCTACCAAATAAAAGATTGAGTGAATTTGAGCATTTCAATCACATACACACACATATACAGACTTTTACACACATTGCACAGATTTCTCATGCATCGCCTTTTTGTGTGCTCTAGGCTGTAACATTTGCTTTCTTAGTCAAGGAGAACAATCTCATTTGGAGGGAAACCATTTAGAAAAAAAAAAAAGTAGCTGTGACGATACCGCAAATTCTACCGTTCCTATTTTTTCTCCTTTCTCCTTCTTCTTCTCTTAATTTACAGTGCAAAGTGTAAAAATAAACATTGAGAGTTTAATTTAATGTAGTTTTCAGCCATGACACTGTGGGAGATGTAGGTGGGCAAAAAGGAGGGCCCATGTACAACACACACACACACACACACACACACACACACACACCTACACACACACACACACACACACACACACACACACACACACACACACACACACACACACACATACACACACAAGGTGTCCCAGGAACAGAAACCACCACACACCACTGTGCAGAAATTGAAAATCAAGTATCACATACAAACAAAAGAAGAGTTTGCAGGTTTGTTGAGACTATCCAGATGAAAAAGGAAAACCAAACAAGCAGATGTGAGGGAGAGGAGTACCTCTGAGCCATATGTAAGCTTTTAAACCTGTGTTTGCTGTTTGTTTTTGTGACCTCCTGGATCAAGATTTATCTGCGTCAGAGAAAAAATGTACAATTTAATAGTTCTGACATCTTCTACTTGGAAGAAGTGTGTGCGAACATCTGATTATAATCTGTTTTCTTTCATGAGTCCCACGAGAAGGCCCCTGCAGTCTCCAGATCTAGTGGTGCCATCTACCTGATGAAGAGTACCACATGCAGGTGATACAATCAACTCTCTGCTGTAGATGGACAGAGAGGAGGCATGAGGCAAAGACAGAGTGAAGTTATAGATAATAGTTTTACTTGCTGTCGAGTAAACATACACTGTTTGCCGTCAGCTGCCATGGCCGAGCCGAGTAGCAAATGACGGCCACAATAGTGTTAGCCAGCTGATTAAAGCCCTATCTTCCTCAAAGTAGGAGGGATTTTCACTCTGACATTTAAATAACAAACACAATGCTCAGTTGGGTGGCATATTTGCCTTTTGTTCCTTTTTCAGATAAAACTCCTGTCCATGTGGAAGTTTAAATCGTCTTGGGTAGTTGTTGTATCAGAGTGTTTTTTTCTCTATGTCAGCTCGGCGTCTCTTGTTTGCGTGCATGCGTTTCTATATTGTTCTTCATGACTGTACATGTGTGAATGTGCCCATGTGTGTTCCTGCACATAAACCCTCATTCAGATAGACCTCAGTCCAACTTCTGTGGTGGCCCGTGGCCACATGGACTGGTCTGATAGAGCACTGGAGTCTGAGTCACACACACTGCTGTCGTATGGCGGGGCCTCTCTTATCAGAGCCGCCAGCATGGTAAGCTAGGATTAGCATCTAGATCTGCGAAGACTGGACGTCATCATAGGGGACAATAGTGAGAGTAGACAGGAGGTAGCAGGACGAGAAGATGGTACTAGAGGGAGAGGGGGGTGGGTTGTTAAGGAGAGAGTGATGTCATACTCACCACGAAAGCAAAATGCAAAATTTTATGCCGTCCCCCACTAACTGGTGTGCTTTTTTTTCCTTTTCCTGCCCTTTAAGACCATATTGTTTCCATTTATTTGACTTCTTTTTTTTCCCATGTAGAGCAGCATGTGCTTGTCCATGTCTACTTGGTCTTTTCTGGTGGTCTGATGTGGAGGATGTACTTGAAAACCACAGAAACATCACACTCGTGGAGCAGGCTAAGTGGGCCCTGTTTTTGAAGTCTTTCTTTGAAATAAGCGAGGCAATCCCTTGGCCCAGAGATCATATTCTATTTACGTTCTCTTTGCCAACGACACAGGCGATGCTGGCCAAATTCACAAAAGAAGATCCACATTGGAAAATCCGGCTAATCCCTGATTGAAAGTTCATGTGTTGGCTTCGATGGATAAGCTCTGGCAGATTTTCCCAGGAAAGTGGAGTAAAGGAAAAAAAAAAAAGGCAACAAAACTGTGATCCTTTTGGGTGAAAAAGTGGAGTCAGTGTCAGAGGCAGGCGAGCAAAGCTCGTGTTTGCTTGTCAAGAGCTGCCTTTCATGATCAAGGTCGCTGTAGGTATGCTCGTCTAGACCTGAAGGGAGAAGTCATGTCATCATCTTAACAAGCATCAATTAGTTGCTCCAAAGGCGACCTCAGACAGAGCAGTCAGAAACAAAGCTTCCTTTAGCTTGTTTTCCTTGGTCCACATATTGCGTCCTCAATTTCGCATCCACGCCTTCCTGCTTCATGTTCCTAGTCTGCCTCTCCATCTTTTCCTTCTTCCTTCCCTCCCTCCTTGCCTGGCTGCTTCTACCCTACTGCCTCTCTTCTCTCTCTCTTCCAGGGGTGGTGGCTATGGCGAGAAAACTTGCACAGATGGCAGGCCAGCTTGCCTTCAGGGGAAGGGCTCACAGTTTAAACTTCCTCCATTTTTCCTCTTTTCTTCATTTCTTTCCTTCAGCTCAAACTTTTGGCCTGCAACTTTTCATGTCTGGTGAGCCTTTATCACTGTGCGCACAGTGTGGAGGAGAGGGCAGGGCCCTTCAAGGAGATGAGCTATATCACATACATGAGCTGTCCCTAAGATCAATAGTGGTCACCAGTATCTTTGGAAACCTAACAGAGAAACCACTGGAATGTCAACAGTAGTCATCGATTAGTCAATAATCTGACGCTAGAAATTCTCACGTTTCGAACTTAAATGCTATCATTACATAAAATGATGCATTTGGCAACAAGAGTTGCATGAGGGCTTTCTGCTGAGATTATCTAATTTCAGTGATTCTGCTTCTTCTCGTCATACAGAAGCTTCACTTACACAATAAAAGCTTTAACAAGCATGAATATTAATACAAGTCAGAGTTTTCTAAGAGTTCTCTAGATCAATGTCTTCCTGGATGACCCTTTGACAATGGTAGTATTACCTCTTGCTATCTCTCCACACATCAATTCACACTTGAGTCAGTTTGAACAATGTTCCTCTAATGACTTGCTATACTTAAAGCTGTCACCACCATAAGTGGTCTTGTTAGCTGTGGCCCTTTGCCTCTTGATGGGATCAGCCCAACAACTTGACCCGTGTCAAGTGATCACCTGATAGCCTTCCCTCTGTTTTAAGCTTCCTCCCTTTGAGAGCAGCAGGACTCTCTAGACTCTCTAGGGTCTAACAATGTACAGCAAACAATTTACATTTTAATTCTACCTCAGATGCTGTAATACTCCATAATTTTATGTGAAAAAATCCAACAATACCATGAAAACTACACAGTCTACCTCATCTTATTGAGGAAGGGGGCTAAATAAGTTGTCCAAATGTTGACTGTAGAGAAAAATGTGCAAATATGGTTGTAATACTAAACGAGCTCAATAGACATCCCAATGCTAAAAAAAAAACTGCAGCATGCAAAATGACTTGTCCAGCATTAAGTTAATATGATTTTTAATCCTTATAAAATGAATGAAGAAAGGAACACATGATACATTCACAATATATTCAGATTCATATCTGCTGAATGAGGTCTATGGAATGTTTGGGGAAGGATCATGAGAAAAAAAAATAAAGGTGTGTCTTCTTGGAATGTCGAATGTCTTCCCCACTGGCAAAACAAAATATTTTCTGTGGTGCATTAAATCATTCCTGTGACCTCATGCTACTTTTTTAAATACTTGAAGGTTATCTCATAAAAATGAGAAAAAGAATGTAGAGATATTTTGCTAAACACAAAGTCTGTCTTAAGTCATTCAGGTTTTGAGCCATCTGTCTCAGACCTGTCTTTATTCTGAATGGAAGTGAATAGGATGTCATTTGTGGTATTTGCAACATCCAAAGACAATACTTATGAAAAAAAAAAAACACTAATTAAAAATACAGACCCAGATAAATATATAATCTGGTAGAATCATAGAGCATGAAAGTATTGACAGCTCCTTTTCTCTAAACGTATGACATACTCTGGTAGCAGGGCATTATGTCTGCTCTATGGAAGGTTTTATATTTCATATTTATTTCCGAGCTGTTATAATCAATACAGTAGCAGTGTAAAAAATGGATGTTATGGGCTATTAGCTGTGGGGTAAATGTGAGAATAAAGCCCTGAAAGAGAAACCAACATTTAAGGAGATTTTGTTCCAGCCATCCTGTTTTTGCAGGGGACGTCTTAGGCCTAATAATAATAATAGTACTTTTTAGCAGTTTTCATTAATCTAACTGTGCTGTCATTATGCTGCAGATGAGGTTTTGTGTGAGAATTAACACTCACCTTGACCTGTGACTCGCACTCTCAATTACGCATAAAATTCTAATTATATAGAGAGATTATAACATTTTTAAATATGATTGCAGCATTTAATACACTTTAAAAGTTGTACGTGCCGGTAGACTGGCTGTTTTTTTTTTTTTTTTTTAAACACGGTTCCTAATTAAAGCTTAGAGAGGATTTGTCATCAGTGTGCTTCAAGCATGTCCTAATTCTCATTTTCATAAAACAGATGTGAAATAGTCTATATTTAACGCATGTGATGGTTATTTAATGCACTTTTTATGCTTGTCTCACGGACATCTTCGTGTGCTGAATATGTACAATCAGCACAGCCAAGGGACTTAAGCACCCTTTTCAAACATCGATGAGAGCAGAGAGGTAGTATGTGAGCTGATAGATGAGAGACAGACCGACAAGAGAGAATGAGATAAAGAAAGAGACAGACAGGGACAAGGATGAAGGAGAGTTGAAAAATGATTCCGGACTTTGTCAGAGAAATCAATTGAGAAACACATAGACACAGGGAGCAAATTGGTTGATAAGGCCCTCTTGTCCTCCCCCTCCTTAACAAGGAGCACTGAAGCATGAGGGTAAATAAAAGAGACATCTCTCTCTTTCTATCTTTCTTCAGTTTTCTCTCTTACATCTACTCTCATTCTTCAAGCACTCCTCTCTCTCTTTTCTAGTCCTTCTCTGTATGATCTGTGAGACTCTTCAAGTCCTTCTGCTTGTGTATCAATACATTTATGCATATTAATAACAGCTAATAGTATGACAGGATGCTGCTGTGACGCCAATATATGTTTGTGCACACATTTTGGATGTGTGTGCAAGGCTATAATGTAATCTGAGAGGCCTATCCTCTGTTACCAGGTTTGGACTTGGGCAACCAGAGGTTGTGGTGGCATATGTTGGTACTTTGTGTAGAACAATGCAAGCATGCAGGGAAGCATTTGGACCTCGGAGGTATTCTGCAGGTGTCGCAGAGAGGACCCTTCTGTAGCAGTGTGTCTTGGACCCGATCTCCACAAAGCTGCCTCTCCTGCTGCCAGATGGACCCATGCTTTTCCCCACACTCTTGCTCTCACAGCTAAGACCTAGGCTTTTCTCCCTCCCCCCCCCCCCCCCCCTCCCTACAAAAGAAAAGCGCTTTGGCTGAAAGAAAACCACAGCTGAATTTTATGGTGCCGCTTCTTGTGCCAAGCTGATTTTACAATTCAAAGGGACAGAGTGCATGGAAATGCTGTTTTTGAGCTGCGTCGCTGCTACGCCTTTTCAGATGCAAGTTTGCATTGGCAGATATGTTTGCCACACTAATATTTCCCTTCCCAATGTGAAATCTTGATAATATCCGGACTTTCAGAGAAACACAGCTCAGAGTGTTTAAAGTGCGCTTGGAGCAGATCTTCTGGGTTGTAATTCCTCAGGGCCTCAATAAGGTGACAGCAGTGTCAGCACTAAATGTGATCACACCACCTATAGACATCATGAGTTTACATATCAGTGCATGCATGTTTACAACAGTGAATATGTGCCAGCACACTCTCAAATCCTGGCACACAATTTTTGGCAGATATATCACCAAGCCCAAAATTCATTAAGTTTTAACAACGCCCTCCCCTTACCTTAAATAACGGAACAAGATGCAACACAACTTCAATCGCACGACCTCAATACAGCTACACCTCGTGCTGAGCAGAGGGAGCACTCACTTACTCCAGGGACAGAATTAACATCCAATTTCCCACTTCTCATTACAATTCAATAAAAGCCAATCTGCTTTTACCTTTAGAGAACTGTTTTGGGTGGATGCTTTCAGGGGCCCCACTCCACTCTGAGCCCAATTAAGAACATTTAAACATATTAAAATCTCCCAAGCTTTTCACTGTCCTGATTACTGCTTAAATATAATCTGCTTTTATATCCCCTCTCTGGCTCTTTGATTCATTTTTTCTCTAGAATTATATCTGTCAGTGATGATTTTTTATTTTTTTTTCCTCTAGAGGGGATTGGCGGTCAGGCAAGTAAGTATCTGTCTCCACCTTTCACGCAAAGATATTGAATTGGAGAATGAACTCTGCCTGCTGTATACTTTCTGACATATAGCCTGCCTTTTCTTTACAAGCAACAACTTTCTGCACCGAACGTAAACAATAATGTTTAACATCCATCCTCAAGTCTCTATCTCTGTTATTCTTAGCATTGATGAGGACATGTTGTGTATTTTGAGAGGTACACAGATGAATATTGATGTATATAAATGTTTCACCTAAAAAGGCCCCATGATCTTCATTCTGTCAAATCCATCATGGCAAATCCACGTTGCTTATCTGAACTGCTATGGCATCTCATGGGAGGTCAACCAGGTGCTCACACGATCACACAGCATGCCCTATGGACATCCCCTTGTCTTTCATTATTTTTAAGACTACTTCATCACCTAAATGCTTCCATGATAATAAAAAGACTTGCTGCTTAAGTTTATTCTGTTTGAATAGTTTAATAAATTAGTGAAACATTTTTTCTGTTGTATATTGTATTTAATTCATGAAGTAATAATGTTATACAACTTTATTTGTAGGGAACATATCACCATATCATTAGTGTCAGCAGTGTTTTGTCTACATGTTGTGAAAACTTAAATTTCTCAGCTTTAGTGCAATTACATTCTGTGACATACTCAATATTAAAACATTTGAAAATAAGCAGGTAAAAAACACCCTGTGCAGCAGTCGAGATGTGGGTTCAGGAATTGGCCAAAACAGAGCAATAACATTGATTTCCAGCAGTATTGTGGGGCCAGTGTAGCTACAATAAAAGCAAAGCATAACAAAGCTGTGGAAAAAACAAATAAGAGGAGTGAGGAGCAACTATTTTTTTAAGTAAATATCTCCAAAACTCTCATGAGTACAACACTAGCTCTGCTTTTGCTGCTTTTTATGTATTAGACAAATTATCACAATTTTCTCTACGTCACCATGTGTGTTGCTGATGCTGATGACAGTCTCCCTGTATTCGTTTTTATAGATAAAATGAGTAAAATTAACTGTTATTCTTGCTGGCATAGATTGATTATGATTACTGTCAAGTGTTGAGGCACATTTAGAACGGCATTGCACTAAATTATAAGAAAAAGTTTGGCTCCTGTTTTGATCTTCCATCTCATACTGACAGAATACAGTTGTACCAGATGGTGCCGCAACGTTAGACATATACATTGTATTAAGATAGGCATAACTACAAGTGGTAAATTCTAGGTCATTTAGAGGCCAGACTAAGAGCAATTCAGAGATATGACTTTAACTAGAAGAAGCTGCTGTACCTCATCTGAAGCACAACTGAGAAGTTCATTGGTGGTTGTGGCTCAAGAGGCACTGCTTATTTCACCATCCCCTGCCGAGTAGTCCCAATGTACTCCCTGAGCACAGTGATGGCCTTTAAATTCAAGTACAGTACATTGTTGGCTGGGTGTCAAACAAGTGGCACAGCCCTCCAACATTGCATGGTTCCTGTGATAGGTTGGCCTATTACCCGTAGGATTCTTTTGCAGAGATGGTACCATGAGATGAATTAGTGTTGGTGATGGAGTTGAACCATATTGATGAAGTTGAGTTCATTTGAACTCCTGGAAAGTGGGTGTGTTTGCACCTTTTCTGGCATGGCAGAGGGGGAAAGGGCATTTGGTTATAAATATTCAAATGTCAGCTTAGCTTTGTCGTGTACATTCTTAGGAAAGAGAAGTCAGCAAACACGACTGTGAGAGTTGTTTGTTGTAGGGTAGTTTACATCCTCAGTGGGATACTGCCTAAGATCTGTGTTGTTCTTGAGTGCTTTAGAGTCCTGGAGGGTGACGGGCAGAGGTGACCTTCTGATTGAACCCAAATAGTTGCTTTTGACTAGGGGTGGACCAGACCTTTCTTTTACAAAATTTCAGATCACAGTATACTGTCTTGTTGACGTAATGATGTTGTGCATTTCACATACGCTTATGCAGTGCATCACTTGCAATTCTGACAATGACGCAAGACTTTAAAACAGTGGTGGTGGAGACCTGGCATGGCTAAAAGAAGTCAATGGAAGGTGATATCCAAAAATTGACTCACTTTGGTGATGTGGAAGTGGTTTTGGTACAAAAAACCAGATACAGAATAAACTATGGTAATATTCAAACCATGCAAGTAGAGACTGTATTATCAAAAGGAGAAAACATTAAACTTATTTCACTATCTCTAACTGAAGTACCCGATGAAGTATGAGGCATGTATTAAAACTCAAGAGGAGTGCCACCCTTACTGCTGAACATCATTGCTGGTCATGGATTTGGGTAGAACAAACATTCACATTCAATTACAGAACATTTCATCCAAATGGTAGACCTGGGAAACTGCTAGAACTTGCGGAAGAGATTTCTAAAGTCACATTCAGGATTCTGGAGTATAATCCTGGAGATCATGCAGAAGTAATCTTACGTAACCTGCTACTTCTCCCAGCCAACTTTTGATAAGCGGAAGGACTATTTGAGTTATACGGCTATTTCTTGGAACTTGGTCTAACTGGTCCACCTGAAAGAAATGGTACCATTATGATTTAACACCTGTGCTTCCTGCCATGGCGCAAGGTGAAGATGTGAAACATATGTTAGCAGATATTTCTATATCACATTAGTTTCCTAACATCAATCCCACATGCTTGTTGTTCTATTTAATAAAGGATGTGATGTTGTTTCACGTATTAAGATGAATGTGTTGATTGCTTGTGTGTATTCCCACTTAATGCTATTCAGTGAAGTGTAGGCCTAATTAAGCACACAGTGTGAGCTTTCAGACTGCAGGTTCCTATAGTGGTTGAAGACGGCTGGAGCAGCAAAATGAGACGTGTACTGTTCTCTGTATTTTCAAGACATCACAATGTCCATAACATGTCCATAACATGTGGGCACAACAGATCAAATTTAACTCTAAATGTACATTTTACTCTATAAGTTATTAGAAGTACAACAGATGAAAAGTAAAAGCAAATTAATCTTTGCACTCACAGAGGCACTTCAATTTATTCACAACGTGTAATTCAGAGACGTGTGAAAGTCAACCATGAAAAGAAGGCATCTTAAATCACACCATACAAACTCCAGCGTCTCATTAATATTACAGGAACTATTCTTTGACTTCATTTCATTCCATTTTTCCGTGTGAGTGGGGACAAATGTTGAAGCAGTGAGGGATTATAAGGTGTGCAAATCACATTTTAGGGTTTAGTTTACAAAAGAACTGAATTGTTGAATTGTTTCAACTTTCCCTTCACTCATTCTTCTGTTCCCTGTGTGTGCGCGTGTGTGTGTGTGTGTGTATATACTGTATATATTTTTTTAATTAACATATCATATATACGTTTACTGTATATATATATATGACCGAGGACACCTCACGTTGAGAACGAATGATCCTACGATTAACTTCCGGCTCTGTGGTCATGACGTGTTGCTAATAGTACTACTGCTACCAAAGTACCACTCTTGCACATGATTTGTAAATGATTAAAATGATTAAAGTTGAAATGTTCAACTTTTTCTCGTTTTTTTTCTTTTAAGATGACTCTTTTTGTATGTTTTCACATGCTGGGCAGAAATAAATGGAGTGATTTACACATTTTCACTTTAATTTTCAGATTTAACAAATCTCTTATTATATTTGAGTTCTTTTAAGTCAACGTGAATAGTTGACTTGAAAGTGAACAAATGGCTCGATTTCGGTTCAGTTAATACATGTCGTGTGAAATTTTTTATTTAATATGAAGAAGATACTCGAAACCATCTTAAAAATGACCTTGAAAACCAATAAACTGACTAATGACTCTGAAGGGGCAGCTTGTGTCTAAACATTTTACTCATCATTATAAAAGGTTTTTATTTCCTTGTGGATTTCTGTCTATATATCAGGACTGAGGTCATTGCCCCTCATATTAAAGATTTATTAAATCAGTACTAGGAATAAAGAGAATTTATAAAACAGTCTCTCAGCCTGGTTATTACTGTAACACTTCTGATATTTCCGTAGTTGACAGTACAGAAAATGGCAATACATTTTTTATGCATATTGGAGCAACTGGGGATGCAAAAGAGTTGCTCCCAGTAATGGAGGGCATCAGAGAAAGTGGATAAGTATTTCGATGTTAATATTGCCAACGTGACGATCTCTCACAGACAATACTAGTTTTATACTCCTCAATCCCACTGTCAACGGCGGATCATTATGCATGAAAATGACTGGTGTCTGAGAGAGCGTGTTTAAACTGAGTGAGAAGAGAGGCGAGGCTGTGCTGAGGCAAGATGGAAGGATGGAATAGATGTACAGACTTAGCCGTTTACTGTCAATGAGGTGAGATAAATCTGGGATGAATTTGAGAGAGATGGATAGAGATCTGGATGGACGGGAGGACAGGTGCTGATAAGTTAAATGACCTGTATATATGTGTAGGCTTACTGTTTATGAGATGGGACTAATGGTCAGAGGTGGGATCTATCTTTTCTTCTATATGGGAAATCTCCATTTCTATTTGTATGAAGATAGACTGAAGGTGTTTCCTTTCACTCTCAATCAATTGTGTGTCTGTGGATACTAGAGATGTGCGTCCATCTTTGTTTCTGAGCATATTTGTGCCCATTGTGTCCGTGTGTGTGTGTGTGTGTGTGTGTGTGTGTGTGTGTGTGTGTGTGTGTGAAAATTAATCAAAGCGGGGGCGATGATGAACAGTTTCTGTAGAATTCTGTCAAAGGTTAAGAGCTAGTTATTTTTAAGAATGACATGAATCTCAGGGAGACAGTGATTGCCTAAATGACCACTGTAATTACCAATTACTTCTTGAAGCAGAGAATATATTCACGGCATGTAGCCAGCTAAATACAGACAGGCATTAGCCCATTTATGTACTAATGCACATAATTTAGATCCTGAAAAGGGCAGATGGGAACACAATGGAAGATAGTCTAATATCATTCCAAAAAGAATATTTGATTCATAGGAGATGAATATTACTTAGTGTCAGATTGTTTTTCCATAAAACATTCAAAATATATGCCATCTCTCTTGCCCTTGTTCTTGCTTTTCTCCCTCCCTCTCATTTCATTTGTAAGACACCATCCCCAACCTGTGATCGCTAACGAAGGGTGCTGCAAAGGAGACTCGCCTGTTTGGCTGTTATCCCCCTTTCTGCATTAAAAGAAAATGAGACCTTGACACTTTTCACACAAGTAGCCTGGCATCATGCACTAGTTACGTGGCATCATCTGTGGCACATAGTTCAGTTGAACTTGCACGGCGACGCTCAAAAATAACAAAAGGGTGCAAATCACAGTGAATATACAACATCCAAGGATTTCTCCCCATTACCCAGCCACCAGTGATGGGGGAAGCAAAGGAAGTCAAGAAGGAGAGGAGAAAAACAATGGCTGACAGGCCTGACTGGCGAAAGGACATTTACTAAATTAGACATAAACTGCAAAGCTCTGCATCTACGTCAAGGAACTTGTAAAGTCTCATAAATAAGTCAAGCAAAACGACAGAGACGGAGCACGCAAACAAAAGTGGTGTACAAAATCTGACTGCAAGTGTGAGTGCTTACTGTTTGTGTGCACTCGGGATGTTTTTGGGTTTGGGATAATGAGTTGTCGTTTTGCAGCTCTTCTCTACTCAACAACAACCTTTTCCCCTTTTTTGCACAACGTATTGCTCTCTTCCTCTCCACGCTCATTTCTAACTGCCACTCTGTCACCCCTGCTATTGTCAGTCTTGCGATTTTGCTCTTTGGCAGGATAATAGGGACCCATATTTGCCCTCAACGTAACGTTGTCTGTGTTTTATCTGATAAATACTTGGAGGGGAGGCTGAATATTTTTTTGGCGGTGGGAATCAAAGGGAGCTGCGCCGAGAGAGGGGCGACTGTTTTGAATCCAAACTTTGAGCGTATGACTTCACCCTCCCCCTGCTGCCCTCACAACATTGCTCGCTCGTTGCAAAGTCATGTCCGTGCCGGCCGCGACCCGTTTGAAAGGGATTAGCTTATTCCATGTGGGGTTTTTCTTCAGCAAGTGCTGGCACTACATGGAAAGCAAATCCATAGGGGCCCCGGGATTCACATTGTAATGGTAGTAATAGCTATGGGGAAAAAAACACAGTCGTTTCTGAGCCGTTTATAAAGCAGGCCCTCTCTCCACCAATATATTATCTCACACCCTTCATCCATACACAGCCCCATCACAAAATGTGTCAGGATTTAAAACGGGGCAGGATATTTTTAAGTAGCAGAAACAAAGTGTGTTCGCTGTTTATTTCTTTTACTTGTTTCCTGTCATCTCTTGCCAAAGCTGTTTAGCAGCAGCATTGTCACTCCTCTCTTCGCCACCAGCACCATGCTCTCACTTCTTTCTCTTCTTTTTTTTATCATTAAACAATACCTGCGTTTTACAGTAGCAGCACTTTTTTTTATTTAGCTGTGTCTTTATTTTTCCCTCCTCTTTTTTGGCATCATCACTTTTGCTGGCAGTTGTCTTCAATAGTTAATGCCTCAATGAAAAGGGGTGACAAATGACAAACCATTGAAAAGAATGGTTTATTGTTACAGTCCTTTCTACATGTTCTTTAACCCTATATGGCCTTTGTCAAAGAAAAGTTTCGAAACACCAAATGCAGCTATCGTGCAGTGTGTGTGTGTGTGTGTGTGTGTGTGTGTGTGTGTGTGTGTGTATGAACGTATATGGCATTGGGAGGTGCCAGTTCACCTCCCGAGTGCTGCCGAGGCACCCTCGAGCAATGCACCGTCCCCTGCTCATTTGGGCTGCACCACAAAGGGCCTGCCCGCCGCTCTAACTCCCCATCATTTGCATGCCAACAGGCCCCTTGTGTGGGTGTGTGTTACGAGCCTTACCCACTATGTATTTGTATTTGACACAACCACCAGTGTGGTTAGTACATTACATTACATTAAGCATTACATTACATTACATTAGGAGCCTATGCTAGTTGGCTAGGATAGGCTCCATTACCCCGCAACCCACGACGGCAGAAGAAGTGGGTTTGAAGATGAATGAATGAATAAAATATATATATATATATATGTATGTATATATATATAATGTCCCTCTTACCTTTGTAGGGTGGTATATCTGTGTGCCATCCTCAAACTCAGGTCCTCTACCAGAGGCCTGGGAGTCTGAGGGTTCTGTGCAGTATCTTAGCTGTTCCTGGGACTGCGCTCTTCTGGACTGAGGCTTCAGATATTGTTCCAGAAATCTGCTGGAGCCACTCTTCCAGTTTGGGGGTAACTGCCCCAAGTCCTCCTACTACCACGGGGACCACATTAGCCTTGACCTTCCACATCTGTTCCAGCTGTTCTTTCAGCCCTTGATACTTCTCAATCTTTTCATGTTCCTTCTTCCTGATGTTGGCGTCAGCTGGAATCGCCACATCTATCACCACTGCTCTCTTCTGCTCTTTGTCCACCACCACTATGTCTGGTTGGTTAGCCAGCAGCTGTTTGTCAGTCTGGAAGCTGAAGTCCCACAGGATCTTAGCCTTCTTGTTCTCAAACACCTTCGGTGGTATGTCCCAATGGGATTTGGGTACTTCTAGTCCATACTAGGTACAGATGTTCCTGTACACTATCATAGCTACTAGGTTGTGCTGTGCCTCTCTATGTATGCTGACCCGGCTAGCATCTTACATCCTGCTACGACATGCTGGACTGTCTCTGGGGCTTCTTTACATAGCCTGCACCTTGGGTCAGATCTACTGTGATAGATATTGGCCTCTATTACTTAGGGCCTGTTGTTGTGCTGCCATGATCAGTGCCTCTGTGTTGTCTGTCAGTCGAGCTTTGTCCAGCTATTGGTAGGTCTTCTTGATATCAGCCATATAGAGATGAGCCCCATGTAGGGGCTTGTCCCCCCATGTTGTCTCCGTCTCCTCCGCTCTCTCGTCAGTTTCTGCTGTCTAAGGCATTCACTGAGCAGTTCATCTGTTGGGGCCATCTTCCTGATGTACTCTTGGATTTTCGATGTTTTATCCTGGATAGTGACCCTGATGCTCACTAGTCCTCGGCCTCCCTCTTTCAGCTTAGTGTACAGCCTCAGGGTGCTGGACTTGGGGTGAAACCCTCCACACTTATATCTCCTCCTTCGGCCAGCCTACGATCCCAGCGGGGTATCTGATAACTGGCAGTGCGTTCATGTTGATGGCTCGGACCTTGTTCGAGCCATCAACATGTATACACACATACGCACACACACACACACACACACACACACACACACACACACACACACTGGATTACATATATTACCTTTCCTAATGAGAACGTAAAATAATGTCAAAGATGAACAGAAACTTAAATGCATCGCGTACTTTTAAAATTACAAAATTCCCATTAATTCTCTAACCCTTTCCTTATTTTCTAAAGTTCCGCATTATCTAATGTGAAAATGATCTAATCTTATTCTATTATATTAAATTGCATTTGTTGAGCTTTGGTCTGTTTGCAGAACATAAAATTTTAGATCATTACTTTAGGAACAGATAATGGACTTTTTGTCACTGACTGTATAAAACAAATTATTAATAAAACCTCAAATAATCATCACATTCATGAATGATGAAAATAGGTTACTTGCAGTGCTGTGACTGTTCGTTATCAAACCAAATTATGTATGACACATCATATATTTTGACATGGTGGCAACATCTCTATTGACTAAAGGGTTTGTTGAATGATTACAGAGACCTCATTAACCATTAACACTACAGACAAAATTAGACTTTCTGATTTGAACAAATTAATCTAACCTTGGTAGGGCATAGAATTAGCTAGTCAATATCAACAGCAATGTGCCCCATTTATTATGTTTTGTGTTCACAGCATTTTTTTGCATCAGTTAGCTCTATTGTTTGAAATCTGGATTTATATTCCCAGAAATTTAATACAAAGATGATTGATACAAAGATAATTTCTCACTAAATCAATAAAAGTGAGATTATTGTTGCCACTGCATATCAGTGCAAGTGCAAAATACTAACCCTGTTATCCATGAGCACAGAAGTAAGTGGTGGCTGTGAAGCCATGGCATTTGAATGACACATTGATGGCCACGACTCGTACGCGGCATGCCAAGAGTCCAGAAGATAGAACCAGTCTGGATCTGAGCGGGCCAAGAGCTTAGTGGGGAGTCCACAAACTGCTCAAAGCTGACATTTGTGCCTCCAGGAGGTACGCAAACAGGGATAGACAGACAGTCAGATCCAACTCCCCCTAGCACCCTCCCCCCTCCAAATCGCCCAGTTGTCTTCATCTCTCCATCAATCTCATTTAATTGTTTTTCCATTGGAGATGTTGTACATAAATAACTCACTGTACATTATTCCTTCTCCGTTCTCTCCAGCAGAAGTGCCATTTTGAGAACAGGCCCTGTCTTCGGCTGTCTGGGGGACAGCGGGGAAACTGCTGATGTGCTGTGGATTGCTTTTCCGCCAATGGTGTTGGACTTCGTTTAATGGGCTCAGGTTCTTGTTAAATCACACAAACTGATTGCTTTTATGTACTACTGCATTGACTCCTCTGTTTTGTTGCAAAATAAAGAAAGTATTTAAATGAGGACTATGGGGGTGGAGAGGTGAAAAGTCGGGACTGAATTTTCAAACACAAGACAAGGAGAAAAAAACAAATAGCATATATGTTTGAATATAAAAATACATCCTTAATATACTTTATGAATGCAGGACATAGGGATTAATGAAAAGGATTACTTCTTACTCAAGCTGTCTGCTGTTACTTCATATCCAATTCACAGAGCATGTATCAAAAACACTATGGCTTGTCTGCTACCAAGCACTAACTACAGATGACAGAAGACAGTACTTGAGTATCTTAAGTATGTTAAGCCTTGGCATGCTAACAACCATCTGGTATTAAGAAGAAAAGAAAGAAGAAAAGCCCTTCTGTTGAAGCATCACATTAGCGCTAATAATATACAGTTTATTGATGTTCTCAGATCTGCCATCACTCAGCAAAATTATAAATGAAGCAAATGCTAGTTCTCTTAAAGAAAGACCATATTTAAATATTAAAGGTTGGGAGATCATTAGCTTTATATAGAAGCAGCAAGCAATTTGCTTTGTAAAAATGAGGAGGAGTAGTGTCATCTTAGGCATAAAGTCTAACTCCCACTGAAGACTGTTAGCCAGATTTTTGCCATTTGATTGTTGGTGTGTTGGTCTTATTCGCCCTAAACAGTAACAATGTCTTTTATTTAACCAGACAGGACGTCACTGAGATTAAAAATCTTTTTATAACGTGGAAAATGTTTCAAGTACCCATTGCTCTCAAAATACTTTTATGCCTACAGGTGAATACATACGATATGAATACAGAAATTGAAAACCACAATGTCTGTTGGTTTCCACTGGTTGTAACCGAGCTAAAAACAGCATCATCTGATGTTGGCTGTGAGTCCAAAAACAAAATCTTATGTTTTGAAGTTGTTGATGTTATTTTATCTGGTTATCAATATAATTAATAAGCTTGAAATGACATAATATTTATGTTTCACATGATAAAAGATGAAAGTACATATTTACCAATATGAAAAACTGACAAGGGAAAAATACAGTGTGAATATTATTACACTTAACTCACTGAATTAAGGTTTATTCAATAACTCATAGTCCATACCGGTCAATGAGAGCAAATAAATTCACTTTCCAGAAAGAGAAAAGAAAAACATAAATGAATGACCAGTTGAGCGCTAATGGTAGGGGGATAATCATTTCATTAATTTCTTTAGCCAATAACAAATTTGTGTGCCCACAATGAGATAAATGAGACACCCCCAGTGACGCTGTGATTTCAGACACACAATTCAGAAGTGTGTGAATATCCAGGTATACTTTCTGATTTCATTCAAAGAAAGAACCAGTCAAGAAGCCATCAGTAGATGTGACAAAAATACATTTTGTTCTCCACCCTTTAGTCTTTTTTTATTTCTGCATTGTATATTTACTTTGTTCAACTATGGGCTCAGTGATTTCAGATGTGTGAGATCAACAAACCCTTTCGTGATTCAAACCAGTCCAGATGACAAAATTATGCAGTGCACCATGAAAGTATTATACCACTGACGTTATAAAGGACTCTTTGTTTTAAGCTGTCGCCTTCCATGTGTCTTTGGCTTTTATTGCCTTATAAATACCACTGATATATTAAATTGGTGTTACCCTGACATATTTTTGTCATTTTTGAGCGTGTTTCTGGCACTTTTAAATCAAGAGGGAATGAGAGATAAGAAGAAAGGATAAAAAAAAAAGCTCTGCCAGTTTTTTTGGGGTTTTTTTTGTTCTTTTTCCTTTTTTGGAGGAGACTGATGGTGAGTTCTGTTCATTTCACTCAGGGCACTGTGTTGATAGCTTACTGTGCACATAAGAAGCATGCAGTGCTAGAAATAATTGTTCTTTTCATGGTAAGAAAGGCCATATCAATTAAAGTTAAATGGTCTCCTAAGTTATTACAGTACAGCTCAGTGGTAGCCATCAGTTGTACTCTGTTCCTTTGTCTTTGTTACGCAAACTGTATTTAAGCCTTGCAATGTTTTAGCAGCATTTAACTTAAAAAAAAATCATAGTATGTGCTTATGTGTGAGTCATATTGTAATAGCCTTGCATAAAGAAAAAGGAGATGAAAATCTTTTACCAGTACTGTGTGGATAATGCGAATCAAATAAATAAACAATAGTAACAGTTGGTCTGTCTGAGGTTGAGTCTGCCTTTGTTTTTAATTTTGCTCTGAAGCTTAGAGGTACGTTCTGTAAGCCTGTAGTCTCTTATTGCCTGGGGACGTGATTTTGAAAGGGAGCAGACATATTGTGAAATAAAAGCAGCCATCGATCATCAGGGAATATAGCTGTATGTTTGAAATATCCACAAGTGGATTCGTTCATTGACGTCACGTGACTGTTTCACATTGTCAAACATTTGATGCATAACAAGACGTGCCAGTTGTTACCAAGCAAATACATTTTCTTCGCTACATGCCGTATAAATGATGCTCTACATATTCCCGTTTATGCATTTGATTATAATGTCCATCTCAGCCTCAGTGTTTGACATCCTAACCTATGTTTGATGCATGTACACAGTGCCTAAGCTAACGTAGTATAATATCTAAGGTTTTCACAACACAGACTAAACTCAGCCTACTGTGTCTCAACAGACATCACAATAGACAAATAGAAAAGATACAAGTTCACTGGAAAATGCAAGCTCTCATTTAATTGTAAGTTGGGTCATACATCAGTCAGACCAGTGATCTGAGGATCAGCGCGATGATCATTATTACTTGTATTAACGGAAGAAGAGGAGTGATAGTGTTTCATGATGGTATTGGCCTTTGACCCCACTTTGGTGCTCCTGCGTGGTGCTGGATCAAGATGAGTGGTTTGACTGCCAAGAGTGGGAGGAAGAGAATCATTGAGGTGATTAGAGGACAGATAAAGAGAGAGGTCATAAAATGTTATATCACACAAGATCTAAGTTTAGCTTTAAAATAATTTTAATGTTTTTTTTCCCTTCCATTATATTGTGTATAGCAGTGTTGATTAACCCTATGTTGTCTGTTCATTGCTGTGGCTACATAAGACACATAATTTAATAATCAAGAAAAACATCCAAGATGATAGCAATCCAGCGAAGTTTCTCAGTCCACAAATTCTTTTCTGGAGTTTCATAGGAAGACGGCACTGCAGCATTCGCCTACCCAAATAGTCCATAAGGCAACTACGGGGCTCAAAGTCTCCAGAAACTATGAGTTCTCAAATTTAAATCCATTTAAGAGTTAAACTTTTCTTTTTATTTACCTCTAGACTAAAACCTATGTTATACATATCATGTCATCTCTCCTGATCTCTACATTCCTGAACACTCACACAGGAGATGAAAATGTCAGATCTAAGAGGATCTTGTTGCCAAAAACTTCAACAACGTTTACTCTGTTTCATGTGTGACAACTTCCACACTGAAAAAAATAAGAACTAAAACACAAGTAAACTTGAGGAAAAAAGGTCTTAACGTTAGAAAAATTCAAGATAATTTGGTTGCGGCCTAGAAATGATTAACAAAACAATCCAAACTAAAAGATGATAATTACATACATCCCGATATAAAATTTAAAATTTTGACACACACAAAAATCAAGACAATCACAGGACAGATGGCGATGAATGAAAATAGTTAAGTTTGAATAAAGTAAGAAAGATTAGAGTGAGTATTTTATACACAGTGTGACCTAAGTTCCAAATGTTCAGGAAGGAGAAAGGTCAGGGATTACATGTGAACAAGACGTTGGCCTCATTACTACATTTCTACCCATCAGCATGTATGCGTACAATTGACTGATGCCAAGTCTTGCCTTATGCTTTTTGTCCGTTTGCCAGCTGCAATATCCCCTGGTAGGCCCTAAATGATGCATCCTCTTTGATACATTCTTAAGTTCACATCAAACACAGTCAAATATTAATCCGCCGAGCTCTCTGACCAAACATCTGTCTCCAAACATGAAGTACCATTCTTACTTTTTTGGCTTTGCTCCTCTAACTTCAGAACATCTATCTGCACAGGTATTCATACGCTTGTGCAGTTATTTACCAATTCATAAAAATTCAAATAGTCAGAATAAACTGTAGCAAACAGAAGAGCAACCACAAGCATGAAAACGCATCAGATTTATTCTCCCTGCCTTGTTTACCGGTTCACGGAACACTGCATGCAAACAGAATGCAAATGCTTTTGATTGAATCAGGTGATGCTGAGGTAATTGTATTTGGAGAAATGTCCAAGATTTTTTTTCATCATTATCAGTAGGGGGTTTTCTTTATGAAATCCATCTTAAACAAAAGCTATCATCACTCCCGAGTCTTGTGATCTTCCTTTGTCAGATGCGGATGTGGATGCGTCTTTAATTTCCTTTCAATTAAAAGTAAATATACGCCTTTATTTTTTCCCCCACTGTGAAATCCAAACAAGAGGAGTCAACATGAGCAGACAGGTGAGGAATATTCATTTATATCTGCCAGGCGTTTTTTTTTTTTTTCTTTCTTTTTTCTATTGTTGATGCTGATGATGTGATTCAACAGGCAACAGTATGTATGCACGCATGCCTTCTATCAAGCAGACCCGCAAATTTGTACACCACCCACCCACCCACCCCCCAAAAAAGAAAAAAAAAATCCTGTCTGCTGGCTTGTCTTGTTCAGAACTGGATTGGAAAGACAAACAAACAGCAAACAAGTACAACAGAAGACAAACTTTACTTCATTAAATGGCTGTTAATCTGTGTCTCCTGTTGCTACAGTTGCTTTGATCTGAGCAAAATTGTCACAAATGCACGGCTTTTTCCTTCCTTATTGTCTAGTTGCTCATCATTGTTGATATAGTGCAGTGACAGCAGTATTGCTTATTGACAGCCACTGCTGTGAATTAGTTTAGAATCCATGTTACTTTTCATCATCCCACTGTGCTGTATGATATCTCTTATAATAAGTAGTAGGCTTTTTGTGTTCTGCTCAAACTCAACCTTGTATGTTATTTACAAAACAATATGCTACACTTACAAGTGGTATCTCTATTGCTGTGACTAGCTGTAATGTAAGAAACTGTGTGCGTGGTGTGTTCGGGTAATGTCATGATGGATTTTGTAGGCTTTAGTTCAACCACAATGACAATTACAGTAAACTTTTTTGGGAGTGATATCGACTAGCTAACCAGGAGTGGAAGGTTTGAATTGGTCACAAGTAGGGAACGTCATTTTGTAGGAGATAGATGTGGGCATAGGACAACTATTAGAACACATAAGAAAAAGCTATTGTACAAGTCTATTTAGTTTGCCTTAACCAATGGCCATCCCTTCTCAAAGTTTAGTGGAAAACATCACTCATTTTGGGACAAGACACCTGATCTATGTCTTCTTTTCCTTTCAATTTTTTTCTGATCTATGTCTAAGCTATAAATAATTATCTGGAATTTGAATTGCATGCAGTAATAGTCCATAGTTACTAGTCATGTTTTTTTCGGGGTGGCACGGTGGCGCAGTGAGAAGCATTGTCGCCTCACAGCTTGAAGGTTCCAGGATCGAGTCTTTTCTGTGCAGAGTTTGTATATTCCAGTTCTCTCTGGGTTCTCTGGCTTCCTCCCACCTCCAAAAAAGTGCACCTCAGGTGAACTGGTCTTTCCAAAATTATGAGGTGTGAGTGAATATTTGTGTTTTCGCAGTGCACCAGAGTGTTCCCCACCTCTTGCCTGTAAGTCAACTGGAACAGGCTCCAGCAACCCCCGTGACCTGCAAATGTGGAAGAAGCAGATATGAAAAGAATGAATGAATGAATGAATGTGATTGGAAGAGAACCAAGATGGCACTGTAAATGCCTACCTTGTCTCAGGCTCCTCCTCAACTTGTCGTTTTCCACGCAATCTCTATTATAAAATAACGATATAAATGGATAGATAGAGATAAAGATAGAGAAATAAAAAACAAGTTTTGCATATCAGCAAACGATGAGAAACTGCCACATTGCTTACCTGTTGGTTTACCTTGTTGAGACTAAGAAAACGGGGATCAGGTTAGGGTTTGGGTTAGGTTAAGGAATGGGACTCCTAGTCCAGCTAAAGAAACCGCTTCGACTGCCTAGTTGACTTTAAGCTGATGTTCATTCTCTGGATAGTAGCCTGGAGGAATCCTGTAGCAGGATGACTCTCCAAACAGGGGTCAAGCCAAGTTATGGAGACTTGGCTTGACCCCTCAGTTCCATACACTGGTATTTTTCCAGAGAGGGTCTATGTCACTGTCATGATAGGGAAGTATTAAGAGAAGAGTAGGTGTAGAGATGTCTGCATCTGAACAACTTGTCATGCTCAGATGTGAAGATCATTTCTGTGGGATGTTCTCCTGGAGCACCACATGATTGCATGCCATCTCACAAGGGAGCTTGCATTGGTCATGTATGTTCCGCCACACACCAACACTAACTTTCCTCCGGGATTATTAAAGTATCTATCTATCTATCTAACTAGTCTTTGAATGAGTTGCATGCAATTATCAACAGTACAGGGATGTCATAGCCAGAGGCTCTATTTCTTGTGACTGAAGACTTTAACAGCATCAGCTGTGAAGAAAGTCCTGTAGGCAGATACTGAACCATGACTTGAACCATTCAGCAGTGGACCACCCAATCAGACTAAGTTCTGTGTGAATGCTTTAGCGCTATGAAGTGGTGTGTACTTCACTACAGCAACACACAGAATTGGTCATTAGCTATATCAATTATACCAATGTGACAATGACATTTTACTGAGTATTACTGTATGGAAACCCTCAAATCAGATATCCTGGATTAACGGGGAAGTCTGTGCTAAACTTACAGATCAAGTACGTAAACTGAAGATGGAATTTCCCTTACCCACCACACTGCCATCTTCCACCTGGATGAGATGGACACATATGTGAGATTGCTGTTCATTGACTGCATTTTACCATTCAAGACCATTGTATACCTGAACCTCATAGACCTTGGGTTAAACAATGCCCTATGTTTAAAGCTTCTGGTCTGGAGGATGGCTGAAAGTGGCTTTGCTGACTTGTTTAACTTGGAGACATGGAACGTCAGAGGAATATTTGTGAATTGAGACACAAAAATGTGGGCAGCTACAGGATTAATGACCATTGAGATGGCAAATGGGCACACTTCCTGGGGTGCCATCTTCTTAATTTCCACTCTTCATTTCCACTCTGAGGCAAAGGTCCCATGTGGATATCCAAACATGTTATAATGGGGAGTTGATGTGCAGTTGAGGCTCACATCAGATATGTAGCAGTCTGAGGTGCACAGAAGGGTGGACTGGGCTTGCATCCAGGTTCACTGGCATTTCCAGATGAAAGCCTGGACTGTGGGGACACTGACTTCACATTGTTGCTCTGAGAAAAGTGGTGTTTGTTTACCTACTCAGGTAGGCAGCCTAGTGACAAAGTCCAATAATATGTGGGACCATGGATGATGAGGTACAGGCAGTGGTTTGGTGGAGACTGAGGAGTGCCAGGTGCAAGCTCTTGTATTGAAATTAGACAGGGCAGGCAGCAATGAACTTCTTTGTGTCCTCCTGTATAGATGATCACCAAAACTGATAGTACAACATTGGTAGGGTTCTCAACCCTTGATGACAAGTCGAGCAAGAGGACTTGCCCCACTACACTACACTCATCTGGGAGATGAGTGTAGTGAGTGGCGCAGCTACAGAGCCGTAGATCCTAATAGAAGTTCATAAACCTCCAAACTGCCAAAGCTCCTTGTGAGTTGAAAGGGTAGGCTAATGAGTGATTGTCTTGGTGTTCTCTTCATGCACTGATAATGAATCCCAGGAATAATACTTCAATGACATGGAACAACCATTGATGCAGATGACAAGGACAACAAGTGAATCAAGGTCAGCTGAGATATCCTGGGTTACCAGCTCATCCTTAGCATGATCACACAGTCCATTGAAGAATGCATTGAAGAGGAAGGCGACATTCCGGTCGCTCTCTGCCACGATAAACATTTGCAAAGATGGACTGTTCCGCTACAGTTGTCCCACCTGGGTGATGGTCAGAACCAACATGCTGACTCTCTCCCAGCAGTTACATGAAAAATTTGAAGAATTTGGTGGCATAAAGCTAGACGTAAGCCCAGATGGGAGACTGTCTCTCCTACTCTGTGGTTCCCCACTCTTGGGCTCTCACCGTGAAGGAGATGATGTATGCCACTCTGTATCGCTCAATGGGGAAAACTGAGGGCTTTTGCTTGGAGGTGACAGAGCACAGAACCAGGAAAAGATGGCAGGTACCTGGAACACCGGGACAGTGTGGGCAGAGTGGGCATCAGAAACTGTAGTTGTCTAAATGTGTGGGGAGGCAAAACTGGTGGTGGCCAGGTGAGTCAGAAGAGTTTCAGTGAGTCTCATTAGTTGTTCCTTGAGAGCTCCCAAGCTATGTTCATGATGAACAGCCAACACCTGCGTAGAAGTTGTTGGCCATGGTTTTGGATAATGTTGACTTGTGTGGATGACTGACCTGGGCTGCTGTTGGCCAGGTTCATAAAGAACATATTGTTCTGTCAAGCTTCTGACAAAACTGGCAGATGAATCCAAAGCATGATAGGAGAGCAGGTCAACACAGAACTAAAGTTTGGATCTAATTAAGCAAACAGAGAGAGAGAGAGAGAGAGAGAGAGAGAGAGAGAGAGAGAGAGAGAGAGAAAGAGAGAGAGAGAGAGAGAGAGAGAGAGAGAGAGAGAGAGAGAGAGAGAGAGAGAGAGAGAGAGAGAGAGAGAGAGAGAGAGAGAGAGAGAGTGAGAGAGAGGTAGTAGGTCCAAACAGGCAACCGAATTTGACGAGGGTCGAGTAACAGGCAGAATTTAGGGATCAGGCAGATTCAATACCGAAGAGTAAAGCAGTAAACGGGAATGCTGAAAAGTAGAATAAATACTAAGAACCTGGAAGGAAACTGAGTGCTGAGCAGAATATACGTATGTGGGGTGTAGACTGATTGGTATATGGGTTACAGGTGACAGGAAACAGGTGAGTGGGATGCTTGAGTGCAGGGAGGCAGGGAAGGCTCTGAAATGACAGGAGATATTACAGCAGGGAAACCACCCAAAAGTGATTAAAATTGAAATGAACTTATGCATTGATTGTTCATTTCAGTAGAAGTGCATGTACATGTAACATTTTTCAAATAAACACACGTGATCTTGATGTCAAGTTCACAGAATGTCAATAATCCACAAATCAAGCAGTCAGAGGTGATAATTTACATCGACATTTGTTTCCACACACAATAAGCATTTCAGTTAACCACTTCATGAATCCCTTGGCAGTTGCTGAGAGTTCTATGATAAAATGGGCTAAGTGAACTGTTCTGAGAGTTCACGCTTACAAATTCTCAGATCACTTATTTTTGAACAACTATTTTTTCTGTTAAATGTGTTGCTATTCAATAATAACTCTTAGAAAAACAGTGAAACCTCTCTAATTTCCTCTAGGCACAAAATGTATGTGATGGGGTAAGGCATGGAGCCGACAAGAACCTATTAACTCCCCCAAAGGAACCATGCCTGTGAAGACATCCTTGGTGAAAGTTCACCTTTCAATTTGAACAAAAAACAAAAAGCAAAAGAGAAACATTAAAAAAAAAAATGCATTGAGAGGTTCTAAAGGTTGTCTAGTTGTATGGCAACAGATACCTCTTTATGTCCTGACATGTTTGCTAGACAGTAAACATGTGTTTTGTGTTGGACAGTTTCTAATGCTAATGCTGACACTCTCTTTCTGGGTGCTTTTAATTGCTTCCATCTTTAAACATTATCTTAGAATGAGCTTTTTATGATTTTAAGTTTCTTGAAGAGAATTATATTTTTTAAAATTCAATAACATGGTCATTCTCTATTACATATACATGTAGGTGTGAACTAATACATTTAAATTTTGCAGGAACTATCTCACGTATTTATAATAACGCTACCACCGTAAAACTAAAACTAATGGTTTTCCTTTAAGACAAGTTGATACTGTTAATGTTTACTACTGTAATTGATGCTGATGCTGAACAGCCTCCATTTTTTCGCATAGGATATCTTTGGCAATTCTTATTTCACATTTGGAACACCATAGTTGAAGCAGTAAGTAGAAAACAACAACACTATTCAATTTTCTCATTTCACATCAGGAAGGACACTGGTTTACCTTAAGTAATACTGAGTCAAGGACTTGATTGAATTTCAGTGATGTCATTACGAGGTCACATTTCAGTGTGTAATATGATATAAATTTAGTTAACCCACCCCTCCTCTTTCTTTCTCTCCCTGCCCCGTGCAGGGGACTCTTGTTTGTGCTTTTAAGCTAGCCTGGTTCCTTGTGCCCTCCACAACATGATGGATGGTCCCATCCTTTACAAATGTTTTATTGCATCTGTCATTAGCCACCACACTGCATGAAATCGGTTATACATGCACACACAGACACACATACACACACACACACACACACACACACACACGCACACACACACACACACACACACACACACAGACACATACATACACGCACAATTCAATCTCTTCTTCTCCCCTCTCTCACAGACACGGAGTCTTTCTACAGACAGACGCGAAGCTTCACCACAGTTGAGAGAGGAAGTGATACTACCTATAATTGTAAATGTGCATTAAAAAAATTGTAGTGTAATATATCTGCATGAACACAGGTGTTCATTATCTTCTTCTTGGAAAAGTATTATGAGTATTATGCTTTCAAATCTGTTCTTTAGAACTGAACTCCTAATTTCTGTCTGAATTTCAGTTGTCATGGGGGGCAATGGTCAGCCTGTGAAAAAAATATCATGCTGTCTTCTGGAGAAATGTACAAGCTGTATCAAAACTGATAAAAAAAAAAAAAAAACACAGATGATGTCATCCTCCGGGGCTTGAGGGCAACAAATTTATAACAGAGAGACTGCGTTACAATCTGGAGGGTGGAGAGCCGCCTTTCTCAACCAGGGTGCCATGACACCCTGGGGTGCCATCTGGCTTTTTCAAGTGTGCAACAAAAAAAAAAAAAAATCTGTTGTTGCTGACATCATAGGATTAATTAAAATCCACAAAATGAAACACATTGAAAATAAAGATAATCACCTGCCTCATATGTCTTCATGATCAGCCAAATGACTATGTGATACTGCTGTACTACACAAACATACTTTCTGACCTCAGCTCTCACCATTTGAGATTTTTATGAGTTTTAATCACAATTTTTCATCTAACAATCGTTTTCATGGTTTGATTGAGTCCATGAACCTTGGAATTCATGAGCAGTAGAAAGCTAAAAAAAAAAATTAACTATCTACTGCTACCACAGGAGCAAATGGCAGAGATCAGGGAATATTGCACATTAAAAATAAAACTTAAAAACATTGTTTTTGAGTACCAAAGAGTTTTAAGTACAATGTACAACAATGCTTTTGTGCAAACATATGAGCTTTTTGTGCATAACTTATGAAAAACCAGTATCGGGTGCACCAAGAGTGATAAAACATATCGATTTCTCATTCATCGATACTAGTATAGATTGTTGTCTGCATCGTCCATTCTCAGGTTTCCCATTGATGGAAAGTCACATTTACACACCTCTGTCAATAAACACTTATTGTGTGCCAGTTGGTGATCAGAGAGAGAAATTCATTAGACTGGAGTGACTTGTAATTGCATAAATAAAAAAAAAGCCAATGACAGAAAAATATTTGAGAAATGCTATTATGAGGTTTAAAGACAGGAGGCATGGAAGTACTAACAACATAATATTTTATTGTAAAATGTAAAAACACGATCTACGTACCTTTTAGTTCATCAATTGTGACCCCTTTTTTTTTTTTTTAGAGGCAACGTGTATCCATATTCTTGTAGTTAAGATGATCACAATCTTAACTACAAGCCTCTAAACTGGTCACGGGTCTGCTAGAGCCTATATCAGCTGGCTACAGGTGAAAGACGGGGTACATCCCAGATGAGACGCCAGCTCATCTCAGGGCTGTAAGAAGGACAAACAACCACTCACACACACACATTCACACCTGTGGAAAATGTTGTGTGACCAATTCACCTAAGCTGTATGTTTTTTAGAGATGGGAGGACGCCTGAGAACCCAGAGAGAACCCTCACAGACACGAGGACAAAATACAAACTCCATAATATTTTTGCTGTGAGGCAACAGCGCTGCCCACTGTGCCACAGTACTGCCCAGAGCCGACATTCATTTATTATTGTTTTGTACTGTTTACCCTGTTTAGGGAGCCTATCCCAGCTAGCATTGGGCAGGAGATGAGGTACACCCTGGACAAGTCACCAGTTCATCACTGGGCCACATGGAAGACAAATAACAAATAACTAATCATATTCACATACGCCTATGGTCAATTTAGACTCACCAAGTGAACTATAATGTATTTAGTGGTTGGAGGGAACTGGACAACTCGAAGAGAACTCACAGAGAACATTCAAACTTCCAGGCTCATAACTGTGAGCTATATCCATTCAGGCACTTTTTCTGAGAACATCAACCACCAAAGGTACTATTTTTTTAAATCAAAGTATGAGTCAAGTCCAAGAAATATTTTCTACAGCCACAGTAGTGACTCAATAACACTGTTGGAAGGCACAGAGATCTGTATAGGACTGAGTGATGAAAGCACAGAGATTAACACACCTTACCCTGCAGGTGAAGCATCAGAAAAACAGATAGCTGAACCAGGAAGTACCTGAGTACATGTGCTAGGAGAGGGGTGTCAAACTCATTTTTACCAAGGGCCACATCAGCATCATGGCTGTCCTCAAAGGGCCACATGTAACTTATAAATGTCACTAAATGTAGCTCAATGTAATGTAAAATAAATGTGAGTACTCCTTAATGTTAAATAACTCTGGATTTATTACTTATTCAAGTTACAACCATTACAGTTACATAGAAAAACATTGTTTGGTTGTTGCTCTGTTATAACATAAATCCTCTTAATTTGTCAGGTAATGAAACCCACATAACTCCATCAATCAAGGATCAAACTATCCAAGTCAATAAAGAAAAACAACATCAAACACAAGTTAGAACACTAACTTTGCTCAAAACACTTTTGTCAGAGCTAAAATGGGCTTGATTACTGTATTGTGGGAAGTGTAGTTTTGGTCAAAGCACACATGTGGTTTATTCATTTTTAGACACTCTCACCTTTTAAGCGCTCACGGGCCACATAAAATGATTTGGCGGGCCACCTTTGGCCCCCGGGCCTTGAGTTTGGCATACTGTATGTGTGCTAGGGGTTAATGGTCTGGAGAATGCTTGACATTGGTTGAGTTGTGGACTGATAGACTTACAATAAACACACATTTGCTGTTTTAGCTATTGACATCAAGCACTTTGACCTGCCTCTTTCAGATCACAACATGGGCTGAAGGAAAGAAAGTAGAAGTCAAAGAAGAAAGGCTGGATATGAATATTGGCCAATCAAGAGAACTTGTCTCCCTCTGCCGACCTTCACTCTCTCTCTCCATCTCTCTCTCTACCTCTCTCTCTCTGCTGTATCCCAAGGTGAGTTATAGAGTTACATGGACCGTCACTTCTTCTTTGCTCATGTTTTGTTGTTTTGACCCTGCACCGTCTGAAGAATTTTTGAATAACAGATCTCACCTTCCTGGATGTTTTTCAGGGAGGCCTCATACAAAATGAATAGGGGTGACACATTTTATTGACGTTTGATTTAGGGTGGGATGTGTGTGTGTGTGGGGGGGGGGGGGGGGTTACAAATGGAGGACAGAGAGAGGAAGAAAAGGCAAGAAAGAAAGAGGAGGATCTTGTCATAAATTATTTTATTCCTATCGAGCTCTGCCGATGTATGTTGGATTGGTAAATAATGCATCTCTCCAGTGCATAATTAGGACAACAGCACTATTCCTTCCTCTCACTCATGCCCCCAGAATACATTGTATTCTGTTGTTCGGCTTCTCTTTAATGGACTTAGAGGCCACCTGATTGATCTGTGAAAAAGGCTCTCTAAATGGTATTTAAGTGGTGCTGTTGCTCTTGCACGGACCGTGCACACAGATCGCTTTCTCTCTTTCTTTTTTTTAATTCATGTTCAAATCTAAATGATATGTTATCATGTGAATTCTCATTATCATTTAGACACCAAATAAGCGAAGGTAATGTCTCCGAGAGCACAGGAGAGGCGTCCTGCTAATGTTTGTTGCCAGTGATGTACATGTACATCGGCTTCATAGATTCATTACGGCCCAAACGCCGCCGCTGCTGAGTCTAACGCAATGTGACAAAATGCAAAGCGCTGTTAAAAGAAAGGTGGAAAAAAAAGACAGGAAAGAGGAGGAGGTTATTATTTAATATGTGTCTGTGTGTGTGTGCGCGTTTGTGTGTGTGTATGTGTGTGTCTTCCTCTCTCGTCTTCCTTCGGCAGGAGATAACACCTTTTGGAGGAACTGCCTTGAAGCATTATCCCCTAGACAGGATACATGGCTAATCTTCAGCTTTGAGCCATTACGCTACATTTATCTGTGACCCCCTCTCTCTTTATATCATTACAGTTAAAGTCCATAAAAGTGTGTTTAGACAAAGATGAAGGCATTACCTGCTCAGAAACCCCAAGTGCTATTAGAGGCTTAGGCCGATGTGCACTGGATATTAAATATCCTTTATCTTAAATTCTCTCTCTCTCTCACAGCTCTCTGGGTAAGCTGATATCTCACCCAGCCCTGCCTTATATTGCCATAGGCGTAATAAATACACAGATATCAATGGGCCAAGTTTGTCCCGGTCTCAAACGATTATGTGAGGCATGCCTCCCCTTTATGTAGTGGGAGTAGCAGGAGAGCTTTTATTTATTTCCATGTGAGGGTAAGGGCAGACATAGTTACAAAGTCAGACGGTGGAGGGCCAGTGCACACGCAGATACACACATTGTCATTTATACATGCCACGTACTACACAATCCATAGGTTTTACCATACGTACACTTTCATCTACAGATGAATATCTATGAGAGGGAGGGGCATGGTTGGGTATCTCTACAGAGGACAAAGAGTTGAGTATATTTTCTTAAGGACATTTGTAATATACACCAAATCTTCCCCTGTTAATGTCATATTCTTTTAAAAGGACAGTGCTCTCCGGGGCATAGAAACTTGAGAAGAGAGACTTTAACCGGTGATGCTATCCGACTGGAGCACTCGACATTCAGAACGAAAGGATGAGAATAAAAATAACATTAAGGTTCCTCGTTGGAAGGCAGCAAGACGGTGAACCAGTTTAGCACATTATAGAGTCTTTGAACGTGGTACCCCTTACCTGTAGATCTGGATTTCTTTCCAGTATACAGTTTGTCCAGTTCACAATGACACCATAGACTAACATTTTTTTTCTGCTGACACATCCCTCATACGGTTCTAATTGTTAAACACTCAAATGCAAAATTATTTATTCTTTCCATCTGTATTTACTGTGCAATGCCACACATTGTTTTGGCATTGTGATGTGTCAAGATGCATTGTTTCTTAGCTATGGACTTTATTATTTATTATTCACACCTCTCACGTTGCCATTTTTACACTGCACTTCCTGGTTTTATCAAGCTTTTTTCTCAGGGTCAGAATGACTCAGTTATTCTTTGAATAACAATAAGGATAGAACAAAATCACACACACACACACACACACACACACACACACACACACATGCACACATTTAATTTCATCAATGAAATTAATGATAGTAATATGGTGTTTGCAGTGAGTCCTTTACATGAAAGCAACTCAAAGGATGTGTAACAGGCAAACCAGTGAATTCTACTGTATGCATTTCACCCACAGCCGGAGGGGATGTCTACATGGGTTGGTGAGGTAAACATAAAGCTAGAGTTGGCTTTGCTTTCAAACCAGGACATATCACCATGGCAACTTACGCTGCACAACCAACCTGAACCTAAATTGGAGCGCAATACTTAAAGCACAAAAGCTCCTTCATTTATTATCTTTCTAAGTGTGTGTAGTAAGCTACATGAAGCAAAGTCTTTTCAAAGCTTCTATACAAACGCCAGGTTAGCAAACTTATCACATTTGTTCCATTTGTAGTTGATCAACGTTAGAAGAAAGGAAGAAAATTTGTGTCCAATAAAGAGTTAAACCACAGCATGACTGAAATATAAAAAAATCCGTGATACTCATCATGAAGGAAACTCCTGAGAGGAAGCTGACTGAAGTTTAGTTAAAATACTTTGTATAAACTTTATAAATACTTGACTTACTCTGATCAGAAACTTCTGATCCTATTCTGTAAATAGATTTTTAAGTAAATAACAAAAACAGCAAATCATGATCAGCCCACATCAATTTTGGGTTCAAAGGATCAATTTTCATTCAGCTTGATTTTTCTTTATTTTCGTTGGTTTGTTGTTTTTTTTTTATATATGGGAGTTTAACCAACATCCTGTTTAAGGCCCACCCATTCCAGGCAGATATGATAAAGAAACTTCAGTTGACTGAACAAATAAAGATCCCGATAAAGCATAATGCTGATTCTTAAAGACAATCATAAATCAACCAAAAAGATACTATTGTTTGTGCTATGTTACTGCTCCTCAAACGGGATATTATGAATGAAAACTATTTAAATCACTGATGTTGAACTCCTTACCACACCTTGTCATCAATTTGGTCTACATTTCACTCTTGTTTCCTTGCTATTTTGTAAACTGCTGGACAAATTTCTTTTTGTAAGGTAAAACAGGCATAGGGAAGATTACCGATTTTTACGGTTATTTTCGACATACACATATTCAGTATTCAGAAGTTTTATCCAAGATGATTATAATCTAAACTGTGTTTTAGGTTGCTCATGTTGCCATAACTTTAAAGTTATGGCAACTTTAAGTTTAAAGCATCCTTCTTCCTCCCTTACAAGGTTAACAAAGCATAACTTTTTCTTCAGGTTTTCCATTTGTTTCGGGGTTTTTTTCAGTTTTGTTCTTTGTGTTCATGTATTCTCCCACTCCTTCACCACACACGACTCATTTTCATAACTTTCATTACATCTCTGAGGGCTGCTTGTGCTAGCTGGCAGGGGAAATAGGTGTATATCTCCTGGCTATAACCCGCCATCCCTAGAGTGTGGAGGTCAATGAGATTAACCTATAGCTCCTTTTTTCCTTCATTACACACTCCAAATTACACCCACTTACAGACGAGAGAATAGAAAGAGGGAATCGTATATGGGCTGATATCTATTTAAAATCTAATCCCTTTGGGTGAATTGCTCAGCCTTTCCATTTCTCTTATGTTTCTGCCGATTGCCTCTGGGCTCCGCTGAGCCATGGTGCGCTGCGCCGCCATTCAGGAAGGTGCTATAACCTCGCCCCTGTTCGTATTAACTTTAGATTCATCTGCCCTAATATTGGAGACACTTAAGATTATAACTCCCTCTTTTCTGTTGTTATTGCTCAGTTAAACATTACAGACTCACAGACTGTTGCTCTGTTGCCACAAAGCTTACCCTCAACTTACAGTACTCTGATTATATACAGTGGATTCCTTTGGTTGTTTATGTGCATCTTATCTTTCCAAACAAAACAATAGCAATGTTCACGCTCTATTTTATCATAGTCAATTTACCATGTCCTGTTTAGTGATTTTGTAAATACCAAAGTACTTAATAGAAATGTATAGATACTGATAGAACCACCGTGAAAGGAGGTGATGATGACATTTCTGTTTCCTCGCCTTGCAGTTGAAATTTTTTCCTAGGCAGCTGCACTGAGGCATTTTATTATTGTTTATTCTCCGTACATGTGCATCTGAATCTCATGGCCTTTCAACACTACTTGCTTTCTATTGAACTTCAAACTGATCCTCTAAAGGTCCCATACTAATTATGTTTCTTGATTTCTGATTTCGACTGTGGCTCAGCGTAATGGTCTCCATGATGACTCTCAAATACACATATACACTTCAAAAAATAAGATAAACATGTGCTGTAAACAATGTCCTCCAAACATTGCTTTGAAATGGAAGTTTTCAACATGTGGCAGCTAACACCAAATCATCTGTGCCCGAAGCGCATGTTCACCGGTCAACAAAACTGTTAGCTAGTCATACGTCATGGACAGCAGGCTGGAAAATGACAGCATATACAAAACTCTGGGAAACTGCTTAGATAAGGAGGAAATTAAATCTAACCAACAGAGATATAACAGATGTACATTGAATATACAGAGGAAAAGGGAATGACAGGTACTGCTAGTTAGTGTGTAACCTTGTATAATATAAATCCACGATTGTTCATCAGCAGTGATTTACAGACTTCAGCGTCTTTGTTCTAGTGTTTACATTAATTATTCTACAGTCTGTAGTTTATTGAAAAGGATGTTTATTGATTGCATCTGAATATTCTCATTGGCAGAACAGATCCTTTGCTCTGTTCAATTCAAAGGAAACCAACCTGCTGACTGGAAGCATTCCAGATCAAATGCACCACTAGATGGATGCCACCACCGTGGGTTCTGCAGCAGAAGTCAAGAGCAGCACCATCTGTGATATGTTGTTCTGAGAGATTTTGAAAATATAGATGCAGGCTGAAAAAGCAATATTTTTAATTGTGATGTTTCAATAACTTTTACTTTCATTTATAATGTATTAATTGTTGTATCAAATATACACAATGTGACAAATCTCACATGTATCGTCAGTCACTCAGCTCTAATGTTCAGCGTGGCGTCTTTCAGCTCAACATTGTGATGTGATAACATAGCAAGTTGTTGTTTTTGATGGAAATAAAATGTTAAATAAAAAGTTATGCCGTTTGTATCTTTGTAACCCAATCATTTCATGTTATTGCGTCTATTGCAAGACCCAAAGCTACCACTAGATAGGTTATGGAGTTTACCGTTGCCTTTTTATTGCACACAACTCTTTGAACTAAAAAAAAGGTAGGTGTCTGTGACAGTTATCAATATATACGTGATTAATATACAGTATGTGCTAAATAAAAGCACAACTCTAGCATTTAACAATGTTCTGTAAAACTGTTCGGAAACTTATGGCTCGACGTAAACACGATCGGTTAGATGTTGTTTGTGGTTCTGTCAAAGTTTGGACATGCTTTGCACGGAGAATAGAGGCAAGTCAAAAACACCTGACTTGGGTTGGTGATTTAAAGATGGGAATTTTGCTCCTGCTCTGGGTAAAAAGCAAATGGAACCACACAAGACATAACTAAACATAACCAGCTAAGGTTAACTCCATCAGCAAGAACAAGCTCAGTATCTCTCTTGTAGACTCTAATGTGATGAAGGTGATACCAATGACTAAAAGTCACTCTTAGAATTTGTCTTGTCTGGCCTTGCTGTCTTTCTTTTTTAAAATCCCTCTTTAAACATAATCTTCAGTCTCTTCATCTCTATTATGATTTGTGAAGAGAGTTGATACTCGGAAGGTGGAAGACATCAGAAGAGAACATTTTCCTCTAACAACATGACACATCTTGAATGAAATCAGGTGTTGATGTGTGATGCAGCTCTCAAAAGCACAGAGTACACACTGGTATCCTCACTCACCCAAGTGTCATGGTGTAGAAACAAGTGTGAAAGAGACACCATCCATCCTCTTTATGATGATTCCTTGTCTCATCCATCATTTTAAAACTGTTATTGTTTTGGTAAATAGGTCCAATAGTGTTGTTTTAAAAATCAAATACAGTAATACCTAATAAATACTAACGTCTCCAGTTCAACCAGACCTGAACTAGTTGATCTGGCGACACTGGACATTGATTAACATTACCAACCATAAAAGGAAATTTGATCATGGGACTTTTAATTATGCGGAAAGTTCTCTCATGAGCTGCAGCACACTGCATACCTCAGCCTAAGTTGATCTTTAATTTTTAATTATGTTAGGCCCTAATCTGTTTTTCCTCTCAGCTGATAGTTTAGGAACCTATGATAAATTTTTCATATTGACCAAATATCTTGGCCTCCATCAGTCGTGATTGCCCCGTGAATTGAATTCTTCTTGGTCTTTCTCTTTGGGATGTTTTCAATTGCGGCTGCATCCACAAAAGTCAGCGTTTACCATCAGCATTAACGGCACAGTCCAGAGATCAACCTAATGCAGAAGCAACGTTCAATATCATCTCAACAAATGTATTCGTCGATGAGCGCGTCTGAGCTTCATCAGACGGCGTGACGGATAGAGCATCATGGTCGTGGGTGTGACAGAGAGGGCAGCTAACCAGCACATGCAACTTCCTGGTTATGAATAGCCTCTACGGAAAGGTCAACGCCATGACAACCCTGTGATGGATGTCACTGATGTCCAATTAAATTCCTCTAAAAAAAAGGCGCCTCTGAGGCTCTTGTGTGTCCTTATTAAATATAAGACAGCTAAATCAAAAGCCTGAGGGCCTGCCTCTCTGTGCTTAATGCCGAGTAGAACAACCAAGAGCTTTTTTTTTTATTCCTCAATTATTCATGTTTTTGATGAGGGGGTCAATAAGGGGAAGAGCGCTCATTATGAATGTTTGGAGCTAAACACAAAGGTCACCGTTGCACACAAACACGCATTTTTATTTTTTTGGGGGGGGGGGATGTTTCAAACTTTTTTCTCACTTTTTTTTATCTGGATAAACATAAGAAAGCAAAGAACAGAACTCCTGTGCTATGAGGAATGCAAATATTTGTTTCTAGGTTGTTGAAGCTTTCTTTCTCTGATCTATCTGTCTTTCTTGATCCCCCCCCACCCCAGCCCAAACACACACACACACACACACACACACACACACACACACACACAAAGGAAACTGGGACAAACAGTCGAGCCTTGAATAAGAGGATGCATGTTTTATTTGTGTATTATTTGACACTACTAGGCTCATAGACAGACACACTGGAATCAGCCTTTTCCCTTTCTCTAGTCCAACAGTAAAAGTCTTCTCACTTTATAAGCCTACCTTTGGTTGAACTTATACTTCTCTTTTTTTCCCATGTCTTGTGTATCCACTCTGAAATTATAGATGGGGATAATAATAATAATGTCATTTTGTACCGGAATCTTAGTCATTACCTGCAGTAAAGTGCTTCTAATTGATACCACCAGAGAGATAATGATTACAATGCCCTCCAGGAACATATTATTGCAATATTAACCTTTGTATATACTTTTATGCAGAAGACTCTGGCACATTAAGGGATCTCTAAATCTTACTTGTGCGGTGTAATGCCATTACAAAAGAATGGATACTCGGAGGTGTGCCCTTTTCCTGATTAAGTGTGTCCAGGGGTTTGTGGCCATCTCCAGGAGATGGATGACATGGAAGTGCAATTTCTAATGTCTCTCTCTTCTTTTACTGGCTAAAGCTTTCTTTCTCTCACATGCCCCGTTTTATAGTTGTGCACTAGAGATAACCTTTTCTTACTTCCGTGCATGTATGTATGTATGGCCGTTCAAGTCTGTTTGCATGTTTCTTATGGATATTTGTGCACAAGTATCGTTGGATGTGCCATATCTTTTATTGCATGTGCTGTGCAACACGTGCGAGACGTTCTACATTCGGATGATGACAAAATATAAATTCATTTTTTCATATTTTCACCGTGGCCCATCTCTGCCGCCTTGACTTGCATAATCAGCCACATTGCAGTGACATTCCTGTCTTAATTTTGTTACATCGATTGCCACTAAAAACAAGTGAAATGCTGTGCCTAATAGAAAGATTGGATCTGCTATGTACACTATAGTTTACGCCTGTTTGACCTGTGATCTGAAGCAACAGTCAGCTGATTTAGAGAGTGAAATCATTTCAGCAGATAGAGAGACCTTTGGTTAACATGTCTTTTGCATAGCAAAGACCAGAGCACTGCTGACAGAGGACAAATGAAAACAAATTAATTCAGTGAGGACTGTGGTTAAATGTCTGTGTGAGTGTGTGTCGAACTCATGACACAGCTTCTTAAGACCTGATGACACAGAACAGGAAATTGGGATATCTGAATATTTTGGAGACCTCTTGGCTCGGCCTCACACAGGCTGTCACCACCCCACTCCATCCGTATGCAGTAGCAGGCTTCAACCTCTAGTGGGCATTATATGGCCCACGTGCCTGCCCCCAAAAGTTACAACAACTGCAGGTTGTGACATTTGACGACACGCATCATATGGGATGTTCATTCGTATGCCTGTTTAACAGGTTAGCAGCTAAAGTTCAAGTTGTGGCAGAAGACTTTACTCGTAAAAAGAAGTTGCTAGACACAATGTTCTCTGTCCGTCTCTGTAGAAGGACATCAGTTTCACGAAATACTTCAAAACAAGGCTTTGAACCGGTTCATTGTATAAAGAGGAGTTTATTTCTGTACTTTAACCGGACACATGGCGCACCTCATTCGGTGCATGGTTGCTAACGGAAGCAAAAAGGTGACTGTGGTTGAGCTGTGTTGGACTACGTATTTAAATTTAAAAAAATACACCGACATTATTTTTTAGATATGTTTTTATTTCCTTATTTTTTGATAAATCTGTGCTAAATCCTTCGAAGTCCTCATCTTCGGTCTCCATTGAACAGCTCGGCAATTTCTCTATCGCTGACCATCATGTTTCTGGGTGGCTGTCCGGTAATGATGCCGGCTTTAGCGAAACATCGGACAAAACTCGAAGCAGACACGTTAGTCCAGGATCCACAATCCACGCACATATTGCGGGGATGTAACTCGCTCGCTGTTTACACCGATGTCCAGCAGTTGGAGTTCTTTCGTTAATCCTCCCAGGATGATGGCAAGCTCTGAATTCAGCCGCTTGACGTGGTTTTTGACAGAAGCGGTGGTGTGGGGGGGGCATGGAGTCACAGATCAAGAGAGATGGCGAAGCGTGAAAAAAGCCACCCGGTCTCTTTACGTGAACCGGAACAACCGGAAGTGATATCCTGGAGTTTACAAGTTGCGTCTAAGCGTGTCTCTTCGCTGACGCCATTGTCGGGGGTCTTCAGCCAAAGAAATGTGGTTAACAGCATACCTGCGGTACAGTACCAGCATATACCCCATACCGGTACCTACCGGAGGTGTGCCGGACGTAGCCTCGCGTCATGTTCTCTGATTGGTTTATCGCTGCCGGCGTACGTAGTGACGTAATACGTCCTATGTCGGTGGACAATGGCCGATCTGGCGGAGCGCTGACTAAAGTCACACAAAAATATTTTTACAGATTTTGGAACTCAGTGTACACATAAGACGCTTAATGTTAAAAGGTGCAGCGTTGATTTTTGAGAAATTTTAAGGCTTTTAAGCGCGTCTTATGGTGCGCAAAATACAGCACCTACATATTTATATTTACAAGGTACGTTATTTACCGGTTCAGGAACTTTATTTTTTTGTTCTAACCGGCTCAGGAACGTCAGTTTATGGGTAGAACGCAAAACCGGAAACGTTATAATTCCGTTTCTGTTCGGAACGAACCGATTGGCAAAAAATTCTGGTTCAAAGCCCTGGTTCAAAACATCTTGTTGGAGCCACAGCAGTTATGGAAGTGAGAAAAGTGAGGTGGTGAGTGTGACAAATGGTGGATAGATGACTCAACAAAACATCCAAATGTAACTTCAAGGACTTGTTGTTTAAAACGGTTTTTCAAGTGGGGTCCAGGAATTGAGCGGTGCTCGACAGGGTTCCAGAAAAACAGGAAATAATCAATTACCAGCATATTTTCAAACATAAGTATGACAATGAGAGGAAGTTAACAAGGATTATTTTTTTGTTGTTTTCATTAACTTTATTCAATATATCATCAAAAGATATGGGGACCCTGCAATAATTATTTCTGGGGGGGGGGTGTCATCTTGGCTGGAATATTTTGAATAAAAGCTTGACATTGGCCCTGAACTTAAGGAATGCTACAAGAATGTTCTAACATTAAACTAATTGTAAGTTGACAGGATTCTGACCAGTTTGCTTATGAAAGCATCGGGTCTTTGATTCGTGTTTCATGCTGTTTAAACACACCAGCAGGGACAGTGCTCACATTTGTGGATGGATTTTCTGGACTTTTATCCCCAACAGGTAGTCAAAACTTTACTGGCAATGCTAAGGCCATAACTAGGCCACTGACAGTCCTCAGATGCCCTCACTTGTCCTTCACTGTTACACTGAACATTGGAATTTCATACTGAGATTCATATCACTCACCTGCATTAACTAAAAACACCATATTTATGTACACAGATCTGAATAAATCAGTTTACAGAGCAGAGTTGCAGTACCGAAGGTCTCAGATCTCAGAGAACAGCATCAACACAGCAAAGTCCAAGGAACTAATCATCTCAATTGGAAGTCACGGGATGATGAGTCCAATCCAGAGGAGAGTTTCCAGTAAAAAAAAACAAAAAAAACAAAATTTTACTCAGCAACAGTTCTGCACTGATCAAGAAAGATGGAGTCTCCAATGAGTGAAACTGGTCCTGAACAACAGAAGCAGGCTAATTTTAACCTGCTGTATCTCTGTGTCTTATCACAGCTGCATGGAAGCTGTTAGGAAGACTCTGTTGATGTCTCACGTTCAGTTGTAGATGTTTAGCTCAAGAGGACATCTACAGCTGAAAGAAAGCTACCTGCACTTTGTATTTTTATCAATCATGACAACTTTACTTACAAAGTTAATTCAAACGGGTGAATGAGCAAAAAAGTCATCTCCCAAAATGTTGCTTGCCGCTCAATTCTGGTTGGCTGTATTAAACATGAAGTGGTTGCTGCTGTGGGTGGGGAGTGCTGGTTATATACAACAATGAAACAGCCGTTCACCAGAGACAGGAGGAACGGAGCACCTATAGTTGGCAGGTCATCCCTGCCTCTGATCCGAGCCAACAACTCATAAAATTGGGCTGTAGTCAGTTACGTGGACTGATGAAAACATTCTGCATCCATTTTAAGAATCTGCTGGTGGACTTCGCCGAGGTCAGAGTATATCTGGAGGATGTTGTGTACCCAAATCTGATGGTGTCTTTGGGACTTCCACAACAGGTATAAGTCAGCTAAAGTGACAATATCAGAAATGATGCCACAACACTGGTACAAGGAAAGAAACAGATCCTTTTCCAGGTGTGAAAATCAAAGCTAAAAAACTGATGTTGAACAGCGAACTCAGAGACAGGGTGCTAGAGCAAGAATTGCTGAACACAGCTTTAAAGCAGCCTGTTTTCACTGCCTTGCTTACAGTTCTTACAGTTTTACTTACTCTCACTCGGTTGACTCAAGGTTGATCTAATGATGGGAAACCTGAAGAAGTTCCATAAAGACCCAAAGCAGGTTTCACTGACCCGGTCCGGGTCCAGTTGGTTCCCGTTAGGTCTTCCCTGACGACCTTGACTATAAAAGCTTTGACAACGGACTGACTGTGCATCACTGCTCTTTTCCTTAGCATTACCATAGTGTGTTTCTGTGCCAAACAAGTGACACGGTCAAGGGTACAACAGCTGTATTTATTGTGACAGTGGTAGTGCCAGTAGCATTTGTCTCGCAGTGTTTACGCTCCACTATATGTCCTCACAAGTGTCAACTTCCATTCAATCTAACAAATGTACCTGTTTCTTGTTTCCAAGGCTGACAGTTGGCCTGGATAGATACATAGTTGGCCGGGATTTTTTTTGTGTTTAGTATTCATCTCATAGTTGTAACACAAGGCCCATTTGTCCTTGAATGCTTGTAACAAATAACCCACATAATTCCCACAGGCTCAGAGATAATTCTCTGATAATTTAAGGCACTGGTTCTGTGTAGCATTTTCCCTTAACACAAAAAAAAAATCAGCACATTCTTTTGTTGTTCTCTCATTGTTTCCCGGCTGCTCCATAGCTGACACTAACCTAGTAAAGCCTCTCTTTTGTTCTGGGTAACTGGAGACTGTTTCTGAAGTGTACACAGTAGTTAGTGTGACTGAACCCCTTTGTGGCGTGGCAGCACCTTGCATTTAATCTGATGTTCAACTTCTGATTGGGCTACGGAGCTTTATTATCTGCTGCTTTAATAGAAGAGCTGCTGAATCAGGTCAAAGAAGTGCTGGTCATTATCAGCAAGGTAAAAAAAAAAAAAAGAGATTTACGTGGGAACACTTTCAAGCTTTTAAAAAGTCATTGAATTCCTTCTGACTCAAAAGTGTTTTTATTCCAATAATCAGACCTTGTATGAATCTAGACATGAATATCCTCTCTTAATGCAATTTCCTAAGACCTACAGAATAGTGGAGTATTTTTGTACTGAGGCACCATAAAGAGATTAATTTTAGTTGTAGTTATCCCACTAGGGAGTCAATGTAATCCTACCGAGCATTTAAAAAAAAGGAGATGAGGAGGAGGAGGAGGAGCTGGACAAAAAAAAAACTGGACAGATGAAGACAGGAAGGGAAAGGAATAAAGAAGAACTGTAAGAAATCAAATAGAAAAGAAAGCAAATGAGTGGAAAGGATGAAAATACAAGAGAAAATGGGAGAAGACGGGGGAGAGGAGTAATCACGTGTGTCCGGCGGAGGTCACCACCGGTCTGCAGGTTCTAATTATGTGCTAATAGCCACTGAGGAGGTCATTTGGAGCCATTAGCCAGCGCCTGTAGGTAGTTAACGGCCCACAGCATAACCCAGCCTCCTTAATGTTCCCTACGAGGCCGTTAGTGCTCTGTCACTAGCCAGCTCACTGCCTCGTTACTGCGATTAGAAACCAATTGATAGGTAATAGTAAAATATGATCGCATACTATCCAGGAAATATGGACTCTGGTGCAAAGGTGAGAGGACAGGAGACAGAAGAGCACGGTAGCGCCTGACTGTTCTAGAGGCAGAAAAACGGCCGTCACTCCCAAGATGAAGGCAGCACTCTTCAAACTCTTTTCTGGATTGACTCATGAACCGATCAAGTTTGGTTGGATAAATGTTCAAATGTTGCCGCAATCACTGCAAATTGAGGTGTAGAGATGTTTCAGGTCGGGGTCTGAGGGCCGTCCTTAACGTGATCTCAAAGTTTTACAAAGAAGCAACGCATCACGTTTTGCACTTTGGAGCCTTTTCAAGAATTTGGTTAGATTAAATTCAGAAATAACTGCATAAAGTTTAGGAAATGATCTCTGACATTCAGTTTGATACAGACAAGAACCCTTGTCTCCTGGGTGAGCAGTTGTTCTGATGATCTCATTCTGATGCTTAGAGATTAGTTTTCCATTGGCATTAGTTAAAAAAAAAACAAAAAAAAAATGTTTCTCTAACAGATGCACAAGGAAATGTTCTGTGTCTGGGTGAAAAACTCCACAATATTGTGGTGTTTAACACCCTGACAATGAGTCTGAGTTGAAACACTCCAAAGGCAGTGAGTATTGTACTCACTAGCAGCTGTTGTGGCGGTGGAGTCTCCGAGGACTCCTCTGGCCACCGGGAATAAAGCAATGGAAGTGATTTCTTTTTGTTAACACATTGTATTAGCTGTGTATCTGTAAATGACATATGGCATGTGTTTGATCTTTTTTTTTTTTTACACATAAGCAAAATATGGCCTGTTCTCACCCCACAGTGGGTGGGTAAAGAGTACAGTTTGAGAAGGTCCTCTGGCCTCTCATCAAGACACACCGTAGTTCAACTAGAGTTTAAGATACAATTTAAAATGAGATGAGTGCTCGGTCACATACAAGACTTTTACTTTGACACTGGTATTTGTGTCCAGAATAAATTCAAATGCCAACTCAGATGCTTATCTAAACTGGATGATGCAGATTTTGTGTCTTAATAGAGAATTTTGTTTAAATTTTGAGGAAAGATTTGCAAGTTTCATGTTGGGCATGTATTGGGAAAGCTTTGTGTGTCAGTCAAATATACCGATGTGACAAGGAATGTTAAAAATATTTATTCATTCATTCATCTTCTTAAACGCTTCTTTCTTAAACGGCCTTTCTGGGTCACAGGAGTTGCTGTAACCCATCCCAGCAGACATACAGGCGAGAGGCGGGAGACACTCCAGGAACGGTTGCTGGTGTACTTTGGTGTAAAAAAAACATTACATTAAAAATGAATGACAATATTTCCAAACATGTCCTGTCACTTCTACCTCAAGAAACAAAAGGAAAATATTTTTATTGTACATCAAAAACCTATTCTACACCCAGACTGCACAGCAGTGGCATGATGATGATGATGATGATGATGATGATGATGATGATGATGATGATCTTCCTATAGGCTACCTTTATTTATTAAATTAGGATAATATCATATATAATTGCAATGAGATGCTTTCAAATTCTCCAATTTTGGAATTACACACATAATAGAGTTTAAATATTACTTCCTGTCTTACAGCTTCAAAGGTTCACAATATATTCAGTGCGCCCTCGTTCCTCGTGGTTAATTCCAGGAACCACACGTGAATAATGAATTCCGCGATATAGCGGTATAGCGACAAATTTCCTTATTCAAGGAAATTTAAATGTTTATTAACCCTCCTCATACTGATATTAAACCACCTTCTATCTGTATTACCTTTTTCCACACTCTTATCGACTGTTTAAAGCACTTTTGTGTCTCACGTAAGTCCGAGACTCACGGAACATAGCGCACTTCCTGATGCTGTCAGCCAATAGAATGAAGCATACGGTATCACGTGACTGCCTACCAAAATTCCACGATAAAGTTATTCCTCAATGCAATGGGATTACTGTATACACAAATGTGGATGTGGTGCTGTTAGTGCTGCTCCCTCAGAAGCCCAAAAAAGTGCCCCCCCCCCTCCCCCATAAGGACTTCATAACTTTTAAACAGAATAGTGAGGCACAACAAAGGTGCAGCAGTCCCTGTTGGCAGAGAGAATATTTTTTATTTTCTTCCAGTTGGGCAGGAAACTTGTTTAGTCATCTGCAAATCTCGTCAGACCAACAATAAGTGTTATTTAAAAACCTTTTCACAAAATGTGATTCTTACTCCTGTGACTCCAATGTAATGGTGACACATGACAGGCACAAGATATGAACACATCCATAAGGACACATTGCTGTTCCTTTCTCCTGAGTCATGTTTGAAGGAGAAATCAAATCTAATCAGTAAAAAGGCAAGAATATTTTAGACCTACTATGTAGGGTATTGTTCATAATCAATTAGAGTCAGATGTTTTCATTTAGATATATTTCTGCTCTGGGCAGATGTTGATTCATACGATTTAAATTATATTCACACTGATTATAGGTCAAAGGCACTATACTTCCTGTGTCTCCACATCCATCACGCCTGGACAAGTTTGATCTTGTGTTTATGGTCCGTCGTGGCAAATTTAAAAAAAAAAAAAAAAATGCAGCACTTCCTGAAGGAGTCACAGATTTGTCCGTGATGAAATCTCCACACTTTGTTGTAAATATTTGCCCGTGCTGTATTTGTGTGAGTGTTTCATTAACGATCTGAGCTGACAAACACGCACACTCATTGACCCCAGCTGACAAGAGGACAGCCTGACACAGAACAGTGTATTTAAATGTGCATTTGCTGAAAATGTAAATACCTCACATGACAGATTCATGTCACCCATACGGTCTCACTGCGGTGGAAAAGCATCTGGTGCGGTAAAGGTTTTCCATAGCAGTTCTCCCATCTCTTATTTAAGACCCTGTCAGAAGTTGAAAGTGTAATTTAGACAAATTGTAAAGTTTCATTTTTACGGTTTATAGTCACAGAGGGTCCGGGGCCTCCGATTGTTTAAAATTGCACTCACTCCCTTTTCATTAAAGCAGGATAGTCTGAAAACATTTCTTCATCAAAGGGTTACTGCAAATTGGACTTTGAGGAACTCAATTTGAAGTAAAGAAAGCATTTGGTGTCCTCGGGGGGGGGGTTGCCAAAGTCTTGAATGAACTCAATATCTGGCTTTAAAGATGCATTCAGTCATCTCACAGAGACACAACCTACATATGCCATGCGCACACGCACGCGTGCACACACAGACACACACACACACACACACACACACACAGACACACACACACACACACACAGACACACACACACACACACACACACACACACACACACACACAGACACACACACACACACACACACACACACACACACCATCTATATGATTTAGTACTTCCCTCAAAACTAGTGCATGAAAACCTTACTATCGTGTTTCAGCCGTGCTCTTAGATTGTTGTGTCTACTCGCTAATAGTTGAAATTAGCATTAAGGCCTCTGGAAATATTGAGGAACTACTGCAAATATGGGTCTGGTTAGGAAGGAAAGAGAGATCTGGAATCAAACGGAGATGGCCAGAGTAGTGGAATAACATCTTAATCTATCTGAAAAGTGAACAGTGGCCGGTCTGTTTTTGGAGCACGCTGTCTTGGATGACTCCCAAGCAGAGGGGCAAGGAGCAGAGCCATCTTCATGCTGCTAGTCACTAACATGGCAGTAATAAGGCAGTGATGACCCTCCCAGGACTCCCGGCCAACACTCCCTCTGCCTTCCATCTCTTCAGCACAAACACAGGCCCTGCATAAATATACAGTACAGCAGCACATTTCTCTTTCTGATGACACCACTTTCCTCTTCGCTATGAATGAACAGCACAGCCAGACAATCAGTACGTTAAAGTGTGAGCCACTTCTTTTGCAATAGAGTAAATATATATACATAGAAATAAATGAAATTGAAAAAACACATAGAAAGCATGACATAAATTTTAGTCATTATGAGCAGCAAATGAGTGTCTGACTAGCCCTCAAATTTAATATCCTTTAAACAAAAAGGATTAAGACCTGCAGACATGAAGGTGATGCTGTTGCACCTGTTGCCTGAAAACTATCTGATCTTTTCCTGCATGAGAAGGTTTCACCAAGCATGCTTCGACTTCACAATGTAGATTTTAATCTATGCATAGTTACGAGTAGACAAAATGATAAACACAAATAAATATCATTAAATACCAAAAAAACTGGTTGTGAACATATTTATATCCCCTTTACTACTTAGCTTAAATGTGGTATTGACTCTTGAAAGTGATCATTAGAAGGCAGGAACAGGTACTAATTCCAAAATAAATTATGTTATTATAAAATGTGTCTGTCGTTTCTTATCACTAAGGCCTTATCCTTCTATTTACTGCACAGACGTGTCTTTTACACCTCATGTTACCATGTTTAATATGGCTGGCAAAAGGTGCTGCTTTTTCTTACACATATATGTTGGTGTACTTGTGAGAGAGCAACCCTCACTGCTATGTATTGTTAAAAATTTGCATGCTTAAGTCCATATGGCAACTTCCTTTTGACCTGCTTTCCCATCCCAGATGCATTGTCAGGGCTGTCAGCCGATAAAGAATCACTTGACTTGCTATAACAAGTTCAAAAGGAGCTGATGACGCGCTGTTGATCCATGGAAAATCGGCAAAAGAAACACCCCTACTGCTTGCTGCTATCATTCCCATAGAGATAGCCATATTATTGATGGGGAATGGTATGCTAATTCTTTAGGGGAGGAAAACTTTTTTTTTTTTTTGGATTTCGGAAAATGCTTGACAAAAAAAAAAAAAAGAAGCAAAAGGAAAGAAAAGAACTTCATATGCATCAAACTGAATTCCATATAACCATTTAGAGGAGCAGCATGAGAATCTGATTTTCATAGTGCATAATGAATGGGGAGTGCCTTTTAAAGAGGAAGATGTTTTTTTGTCTGGGAAGAGAAAAGAAAGTAGATATTTAGGCTATCTATTAATGTGTCTCAGAACACACACGCACATACACACACACACACGTAAATCCTTCACATGAAAATATATTTCAAAGAAAGAGTGAATGTTCTTAATATAAGTGTCAATAGGGAGGAAAGAATATAAAAATGTCAAAGCCAGATATGATTAAGACTTCTTATATCTTAATAAGCCTGAGACTGATTGTCTTTTTCATGCGTAAAAAGGTGGAAGAACATAACTAATAAATTGTTCATAAATATTTTCTGAACGGCAGCTTTAGCTGAACAGACAGCAGTCCATCTTCACATGTGAGTGAAACGATAATGATTGTAATATGCTGTAAGGTGCAGATGATTTTCACCCGCAGATGGAGTGTCATGTGCTCTCTGTCACAGTGACCATTTACATGCGTGCATCTGCCTCTCTCTCTCTCTGACACATACAGCAGAGACAGAGTGTGTGTGTGTGTGTGTGTGTGTCTGTGTGTCTGTGTGTGGAAGAGGGGTGGTGGTGGTGGGGATATGAAGAGGGAGCGCGCCCGCGCCCGCGCATGTGTCTGTAGGGGGGCGAGAAGGGGTGTTACGACTCTGACCCTGAGATATAGCATTGTTGGCCCCTGTCCGGTTCTGGGGACATCTGATATCATCCCAGTCAGTGCCATTAATGTGTCTCTCGGTTCGACATTTTGACTAATCGGGGCTGTCTGCCGTCATCCTGCCACTAGCTGTCAGCAGCACCGTCTGTCCGGCTGTCTGTCTGTCTCATCACACCCCCCCTCCCCCCCCACTCATGCACTTACATTATAGAAAACAAGCTGTCCGTGCGGGAGAGCACTTGATACCTTTTTTTTTTATTATTACCAAACTGTTCCCATAATTACCCCCATAATCATTATATAATCCTGTAACAAAGCCTCTATTGAAGGCCGCTCTTTTGTCAGCGGTGGGACACTGAATCTGTAATTGCATTATTCATTCTCTTCCACCCCCTTATAGAAGCAAAATATATCAAAACCACCCCATCAAGTATAAGCTTTTAGTTGCAGGAAACGGTTCGGCTTATGCGGGACGTCTTTTTGGGACGTGTGCTTTTTTACGCGTTACAAAAGTTGTGCCAACTTCAAGTTTATCATCAAAACAAACAAAAATTACACCTCAAACTCTTATATTATTATTTGCAAGGAGATTGTGCGCGTTGAAACAAAAAAATCTTGATAGAGGAATGCATTCGTTGACAAATTGGACTCGTCGATATATTGGTGTATCATAATTCCTAATCATTTCCTTTGCGCTCACAATCTGTAAGAATATGTCGCCAAAAGACTGAAGAAAGAAAAAAAAAAAAAAGGCAAAAAGCGAGTTCCGAGCGGTTTAGCGCTTGTATGCATGGGGATTGGCAACACAACAGAGCTTATTGACATTAAATACGCCACAAGGTTACAGTGCACAAAGATGAGCGTCATTTTTATCACTCATTACTTCTCTTAAGCGGTGACTGACGCTCAGGACGCACAAGAGGCAACGCTCATTTTATCCTGGAGTTGTTTTTTTTTTAAGGCGAAGAGGAAAGAGACTAAAGACCCATCACTTTCAAAGGTAAGGAATTCTACTTTTTTTGGAGTAATTTTGGGCGAAATGTTTGACGCGCGATGCCGGAGCGGCGAAGCTGGCTGGACGTGAATACAATGGACAGATTTGAAATTTAAAAAAAGAAAAAAGAAAAGAAAAGTGTTTGTGGTTAGTTCAAGGTCAGAAACAAACTAAGGTGTTTGGGAAACGTTTGTTTCTGCTTGTGCTAGGTGGGGTGGGGGGGGAAATGTACCAAAGAGGGGGATTATATCTGTAAACGCGGTTCTGTGCACCGCTGAGCTCACCAGCTGATTTTACCCCAGTCAACGACGAATACCGCTAGACCCGGGCTGCATCCAGCCAGTCGGCTCTGCTTCCTACAATGGAGTGCCTCTTTAACGGTACAATGCATTTCACCTACCAGATAGGGGGAGTCCATGCTGAAAGATGAAGGGAATATGCTGATGCTGGCGATCGGCATCAATACAAACATTAAACCTAAAGCAGACATCAAGAAAAAGCGAGAGGAGAAAACAAGTCATAAAGCCGTATTTTTTATTTTTATCTTCTATTTTTTTGATTTTTCATTTCAAACTCAAGGATGCGCGACAGGGAGCGGGGACAGGATCGAGGAGTGGACTGTCTTTAACAGGTCCGAAGCGCACTTTTCAACACCCCCGTCATCCGACAAGAATATGATCCGGTCAAATCATACGGACATGCCTCATTATTCAATGAACACTGTCTCTCACAACGCGTCGTTTACGCGCAGGAGTTAAAGCCGGCGCTTCGCCAGTTTTTAAAGGTAAGAAGAAGAAGTGTGGATCTTATGGTACACGAGTGTGGTTTTACGGGGCGCCTGGAGTGTATTTCTCGCTAGGAAGTCAGTTTTTTTGGGGGGAGGAATGAGGTTGTTTGTGCGGATGCATCGCAGCGGGAGCCCCCTGATGTCTCCCCAACCATGATTAGAAAATAACAGTGCAATTAAGCGTAGCGATTGACGATCTTGGAAAAAAAGAAAACGGCGATTAAAAAAAAAAAAAAAAAAAAAAAAAAAGCGCCTGGTCTGTTTGAACACCTTGCAAACCAAAGTGGAATTAAACTATTTTTTTTAAAAAAAAAATCCGGTGGTAAAACAAAAAGATAAGTTTTAGTTCCTGTTGCATGTTTTTAGCTGTACGCTGCGTAAAAATAATTTTAAAAAAAAGCTTTCGAGCGCACGGATTTGCATTATTACGCATTACAGGTTAGTTACAGTGGCAGACTTGTGGAGAAAGTCCAGCCGTGTTCCTGTTTAAAAAAAAAAAAAGAAAAAAAAAGAAAAAGAAAAAAGTGTTCACGGGGAAACTTTCTACGGAAAGCGGCACTTGTGCCCAAAGTGTGCGTGGAGGCGATTTAAGTTTACCGGCGCGTTAAGCAGCATGTGTCAAAACTTGTGAGATGGAAGAAAAGCCGGTGAGACCTGCCATTTTGTGCAGTGATCGACCTCTTATGAATAAGCAGCCCCTGCACTATGCTTTGAGGAGACATTACGATGGCATGCAGACGACGGGGTAAATGTCATATGCGCTTATAAACGCTCACGTCGGGCGCACGGAGAGCGATCGTTTTGGGGGCAACCGATCTGACTCGATCTAGAGAGTTGTGTTGTTGTTGTTTTTTTTTCTCCTTTAAAGATAGGAGAGGGACAAAGTTATGGCGGGTCAGTAAATAGAGAAGGCTGATAGACATCCGTTACAGTGGAAATATAAAATGACGGAGCTCATAAGCCAATAATTTCCAGGGGGAAGGGAGAGGTCGGGTGTGTGTGACATGTCATTTCACTCCAAGTTTCAAGACTTTCCGCGTGATTCTTTTTTTCTTTTAATTTCCCATAAAGAGTTTATGCTGAATGTATCTTAAATAACCAGCAGTTTGAGCGGGTTTCGAGCGCTTAAATTCTAGAGCCGGCATCCGAATTCCCACGCGGAGGGAAGATATGTCCGACTTTTGCGCGCATACGATGGGAAACTATTGAATTTCTAGTAATTTGTGCCAAGGATGAGGCTGTTAATCCAATTTAAAACCTGTGTCTCACCGCGCGTCTTGGGTGGGTGGGTGGGTGATGGTGGTGGTGGTGGTGGTGGGGGGACCTTTTTCTTGGAAGTCGACTTGACCCCTGAATGATCTGACCTGGGTTTATCCAGTCACTTCCAGCAGCGACCAGCACTTCACAATAGCTGTGAAGACACATGTCACCATTCCTAAAATACTCAACAATGTCTGTCACGTTTTGTTTCCCTCTTGTTTCTCTAACCTTTTCCCTGAAAAAAGTTGTCAGCTCTTCCTCATATTCATTTTGCAAGGGAAAGGGGGATAAATTGATGTACTGTGTGAGTTGAGATGCTGTCATTGTTTAATGGTATGCACAGGGCGGATATTATGTCTGAAATTGTGTCTGGGCGTAAACCCTTTTTGTCAGCTCTTTGCATTCCCTTGGAGATGAAATAGCAAATGGATAACTGTCCCCCGCTCCTCTGACACTTCAGGCTGCCTCTCAGACCTGTTTGCTTTGGATTGAGCCTCTCTGCTGCTGCTACAAGTTGAAATGTTGTCATTCTTTTGTGATGAAAATATTTGTGAAGAGACATTTGTTAAGAAAAGGCCTTGCTTTGCTGTCCGGCCTGTTTGTGGGTGGTTTTTTTTTAATGTTATAAATTTTCTGCAAAGGCCTCAGTGGAATTATTTTATTTTATTTAATATTTACTTTTAATTTCTGCATTCATCTAGGAGTGTGGCTTCCTTTTAATATTATACACTCCTCTAATTAATAATCTGATTATTTATCAGTATTGTTGTCATTAAAATAATTAGACTTATAAAATATGCAAGCATTATTTATCCTCATGTCAGTTCAGATAAATTCATGATGCTCCGAGTGAGATTTATTTCAGCCAAAACATCCAGGCACAGGTATTTGGGGATTTTCTTTTGCTCTAACTTTCTGAGTGATGGAGCTCAAAATCTGCCTCTGGATGCGAGCGTTCACCAGCGGCTTGTGTTAGCTGCTTTCCCCACCTGTGCCAGTGTCAGCGATTCTAAGGGGGCCGCGGGCCGTGACTGACTGTGTTGATACACATCTCCCAGCTGAAAACAAGGGAGAACGGAGTGATGAGAGAGAACGGGGAGGGAGAGAGAGAGAGAGAGACATACCGACAGAAAGAGCATGGCATGCAAAGGATGGCATCAAATCAGTCCTCTTTTCATCAAGACTGTCAGTCAGTCAGTCAGCGTCTCGGTTCACCGTGGAGAAGACCCACTCGACTGAAGCCGCCGCCTTGTCAGTCCGACACAATGTGAATTATTTGCACGTTGACGTGTAGACAATCAGATTGTTTTTAAAAACGGAGAGAGAGAACAGTCAGTAAAACAACAACAACAAAAAAAAAAACATAACCAAAAACCCAAACACTTGTTTTAAAATGTGCATAAAGAAGGAGATGCACGGGCAAAAATCACAGAAACTCAGAGCGAAAAGCGGTCGCACAAATTACATAATCCAGCAGTGAAGGCAAAATATGTGTGTGTGTGTGTGTGTGTGTAATCAGTGGGACAACACATAATTCAAGTCATCCTGTATGAAAGTCAGGGATATGGAGTGCAGACCACAGTCAGATAGGCAGCCTGGCTGCAGCCAGAGTTGAGCCCCCCTCTCATGTAATTATAGGGGAGAGGGCTCCAGCTGTACCGGCGGCGAGGCCAGGGCTCCCGGTCCACTGGGATCAGGGCGGTGGTGGGCAGGCCAGATCAGGCCAGCTCTGCTCATCAGCCAGCCATTAATTGATATGTGCAGTCATTGTGAAAGCAACCCCCCCCCCCACCTCCCTTACCTACTGGGTAAAGGCTGTGAATACCGGCTGTGTCATTTCTTCATTTCCATTCTGCTTTTTTTTTTTTTTTTAAATCTTCTCCCTTCTTCTTCTTTAGTCTGGCAAACAGGGCAAGGCGACAGGACAGCACTCATGTATTCCACTGTGTCTTTGTGTTTGTGTGTGTCCTGAGAGGCGGGGAGGGGAGGGTAGGGGAGGGGTGGGGGGTGTCGAAGAGGCTGTAACACACTGGCGTTAGTCTGGGTTGAGCCTTGTAGCTCCGTGACCTTGATCTTCAGAGTTCAAGCCAGAGAAGGGATAACGTTTGGCGAGCGTGTTGCAGCGTGAGGCTAATATTGCAAACACACGCTCCTTCACGACGGACGGCGACGAATCAAACACGAACCAGAGATTCAACCACGAACAGGAAGCATCACACGTTTACATACATTAAGAGAGATATCTGACAGTTAGAGCTTAATCGCATTTATTTGAATTTCTGTCGTTGAAATGGTTTGATTAGCCCACGGGGGTGTGATGTGGGACTTCTGTAAGGAATGGCAATTATGATTTCTATAGCTGTGATAAATCAAAGAGGGCATGAGTGACCTCTGAGTTTGATGAAGTTAGTAGTGCTGGTGACCTTTGCTAATTATTCATTCTTTTCTAGGATGTCTTGTTTCTGAAATGAATTTGTAAACCGATAATTTAAGAAGAGTCGACGTCCGGAGACCCCTCAACGTTTTGTCTCGTATTCATCTTTAACCACGGATGAGACGACGATCAAAATGAAAACTGACTGACAGGATGGAAAGAAATTGTTCAACAGCACAGTTATTGAAGGAGATAAAAGATAAATAAATAAATAAATTTAAAAAAAAGGAAATGTGGACAATGCCGTTTACCGGAAATAAATGTAAAATCAGATAAAATCTTGTCTCGTGAGTGATGACTGTTTAGTTTAGTCGAGCCTCTTCTGTTTTATAGATTGTACGTTCAGCGTTGGAGAGGGGGGGTGGGGTGGTGGTGAATGGTAGTAGAGCCACTGCTGGATGGGGGGCTTTCGGGGTGGGGGTGGGGGGTGGGGGTGTAATACTTGATGTCATTTTGATCAGAGCATAAAGGGTGTAATGCAGACAAGGTGCTGACAGACAGGCTTGACTCTGGCTCTTCAGTGCTTCTTTGCCAGGTTGCCATCACAAGGAGCGTCTGCCTGTCTGGGCAGCCGGGACAGTTGGAGTCGGAGGTGGGGGGGTGGGGTGGGGGTCTGGGTGGTATAGGAGAGCAAAAGGAAGCTCCCTTTTCTCTGAGGAGAGTTGGGATTGAAAGATTATTTATTCTACTTTCTCCATCGCAGCCTCCTCATAGTTTTCCGTGGCAGATTTTGTAAGTGTAATAATGTGAAGGCACATCAGAGCAACTTCAGATTTGCCGTCAGTTTTTCAGAGGTGTGTTTTTATCGTCCGTGCCTGAACAAACGTGTGTGTATGTGTGAACTCATAATGTTTGTGAAAGCAAGCAGTAAAATACGTTATGGCTCGCTCAGCTGCTCAGCTGCTTTGAGAACTCCAAAGTCCAGGTGATGCTCTGGCCTCCTTACCCCAACAAGACATGTTTCCTGAACAAAATATACCACACTTTATTCTCAAGCTGGGGTATTACTCCTTTGTTTGCCCCTCGGTATTAAAGTATTTTAAAGTTTGTCTTGATTAGTGATTGCTTTTCCTTCGTTAGCGTGTTGGATTTCAGGATGCATCCTGCGATTTCTGGACCCTTTCCGCTTTTGATGGGTCGTTTTTTTTTGGGTTCATTTCATGTCCTTTTTCCGTAGAGAACATTTGAACACAAACGGGCAAGCACACATCAATCAGAGGTCCTGAAGCAGAGAATTGTTACTGTTTAACATTCAGTCACGCTCAGCTAAAGCTGCGCTAAATACTTCCAGTGTTGATGAGAAGGAAGGTTGTATTTGCGCGTGAGGCAGGTTTGTGTATTTCCCACTTCACGTACCGTCACTGACTGTAGTGTCATGTCTGCTCTTTAGCTGGTCTACCTCTCGGATGTGACCCCTGTAAACTTCCTAGACCTCCGTTAATGAGCACGCCAAAGTAGCACAAGATGGAGGGAAAGGAAGAAAAAACGAGGTGTGAGGATGCTGGAGAGAACTCCTGCACCTTTAATTATGATCAAGAGGTTTTTCACCAAAGGATGGAGGCGTTGCAGTTCTGTTTCGCTCATAAATCTGGCCCCGGATGCAGTATATTGTGTCGAACGATTACTGTACACCATTATAGTGCATATTCAACTGCCTCTCCAGCACCTGATTTGCATAATTGGATCTTTAATGAAACTTGCCTTGTGGAACAAAAAATACAAAAAAAAAAAAAAAAAGTGAGATGAAAATAGTGGTTTGGTGTGAGGGGGCCGAGGGGAAGTGGGGTTGGGCTGGAGAAAATAACACAAATGCGACTGAATGTCCGTCAAATATTTATTGGGAAAGGTGGCGGCGATTTCAAGTACAGGAAAGATGGAGATAAATATAAAAAAAAAAACAAAAAGAGTGGGGGGCTGGGGTGACCTGCTCTGGCCCAGGCGCTCGCACATCAGCGGCAATGCTACAAATAGGATGAGAAGGGACTGTGAAAGCTGTACATTCCCCGCCAGGTCTCGCGGGTTAAGACTACAATAGTGGGATATTCTCTGGCCCGGGGGGGGGATTTCAGCTCCTCATCTGTCGACACTCATTGCACCAACTTGTTACTCAGGGAAGATGGCTCTTTTGTGGAAGAGATGATTCCATCCTCGCCTGGTGGAATTCCTCCGTCGCAAATATTTTGACAATGCCTAATCGCGAGTTATTTCTTCTATTTCTCTCCCTTCTTTTTCAGGGCTGGTGCCGAGCTCTCGCTCTCTTTCCGGCTTCACATGAATTGTATTGTTTTCCTTTTCCATTTCATGTGAATTTGTACGTGTGGGTTTGCACCCAAAGTTTTCCCCTTTCTCTTTTGTCTGCCACTTGTTTGAAGCTGTAGCGAGGCTTTAGTCAAAATGTTTTAATTAAATTCCAACGTGTCCTGTTCCCCCTTCGGCACTTTGGGAGGGGTAAGGTTAAACTCCTCCTGGTGCTACTTTCACGCCAGTGTGAGGGCAACAGTTAATAATGGAGGTTTATTTGTCCCGTTGTGCTGAAGCATGCGTAAAAAAAAAAAAAGAAAAGAGAAAGTGAAAGACTGATTTCAAAAAATTACAAAAAAAAAAGGTTTTTCTTTTCCATTCGTGAGTGGATGATGAAGCAGTTCTCATTCTGCTGTGAGGGTCGCTCCATTCAAAAAGTTAAACAGCCAGCTGTTAACCGAGATCTCATGTTAAAAAGCAACCAAAAGGTTGCGTTCAACCATTCGTGCGCACGTTTTGCTGCCTGTAAGCAACATTTTCTCCTCCCGCCTCTCTCTCCCTCTCTCTTTCTCTGTGTGTGTGAGTGTGTTTCCACTCTACATCCGTGGGAGTGGATCATGTGTCAAAGCGGTTTACAGGTGGCCTGCAGGGCAGCGGCTCTACAGAGAGGTGGAGAAAAGGCAGACAAGGTTCAAGTACCTCAGAGGCAATAATGGGGGTTGAACTGAGCAATCCCAGCATCTGAGAGGACCCTTCAGCGGCCTCCTTACCACACGACTCTCTCCACCGCTACGCTCTCCATCATCTCCTCTCACTCATACCTCCCATTTCACCTTCATATCATTTCATTTCATTCATACCATCTGACACTCAAAGAGTCTTCACCATCGTAAGATTTTTTTTTTTTTTATGCCGGAAGTACCCTAACCTGTGTGTCAGTGTGTGTCGTAAACTTCTGAACTTTCCGAAACTGGCACGTAAACCCAATCCTGAATCCAAACACACGTCCTTTAACCGGATGGAATATAAGGGCAGGAAATACTTCACAAGGAGAGAGGAGCTAATTGCGAAATCAAATAATAAGTGCAAATCAAATTTTACTTCCTCTTTTCTTTTTTGCACTCGTTTAGCTGACCCTTCGGGTGGGTGGAGTTGTTTTCCCTCCACTGGCTCCGCAGTGTTCAGGTTGGAACAAATAGAAACGGACTTTTATTTAGGAAGCTGCTGAGTCCTTAAACAACCAATCATATGAAGAACCAATGTGTTTTATCAGTTTCACACATCACCCTCTTATTAAACATCACCCATCATGATCTGCTTTTGGTTTTTGACCTTTTAACCCCGGGTAAATTATTCTGGTGGCCTTGATGGAGTTCAGCATCCCGTTGAGACTTTTTACACTTTGACATGCAAAAGGGGTAATTTAGGATTCTTTTAATCGTTCAGATTTTAAAACGCTTATCTCGAGTTCGCAATCGGCACTCTTTCATTGTAAGCCTACATCCGTGGAGGGGTAGATCCACACAGAAACTAGATGAATATACAGTGTCAGAGTGATGACAGGACAGGAGTGGGGGGAAAAAACACTAGGAGGCACAAACAGTGAACAGAGGGGTGGAAAAGGGGTGAGACAGAGAGGAGGGATGATGTACTTAACGGTATCTGTAGGCTTCCTTCTGAACAAGCTGCTGCCACAGATCCTGGGAGTCTACGCTGATAAATTCGCTTTGATAAAAGTCACTGAAATGCCGGCCTGTCTGCACACCTCTATTAAGCACTGGTACATTTGTCACAGCCAGTGGAAGTCAACCAAAGGGTTTTAATGTCACATCAGGCTGAATTAAAGACTCAATCGAAAGCGCTGAAAGGTTTAGGTTTTTATTTCAAGTGACAGAAGTGTTGGTTCAGCTGTGGCTGCTGCTGAAGATTACTGGGCTCTAGTTGATCTAGGCAGTCGTTTTATATTTCATATTTGGCTATTGGGAATTTTGTGATTATTTGTTGCTCATTTCAGCCTGGATGCTCATTTTGTATCTGATGACTTTGAGCAAGGGAAGAAGGAGTGTGTGTGTGTGTGTACGTGTATATGTGTGTGTGTGTGTGTGTGTGTGTTAGCACATGCATCAGGGGTGTGGGGTGGCTGGGGTTGAGCTCATCTCGATTCTGGCATTATTTTTCCAATTCATGTTTTTTAATCAAAAGAAATTAGATCTATGTTGCATTAATCATCAACCTTCCTTAATATAGCAGACTGAGGGAGCATTTAAAAAAGGCTGCATTTCAAAAACACACAACTTTCCCCCTGAGAAGCCCCTTAATACCACAGTACTGTTCTCCATTTATGCAAAAGCAAATAAGTAAACCCAAAAGGCAAATGAGCATTCCAGGCGTTTAAACACACAGTCTTCTGTAAATGCCTGGTGCAGCCGCGACCTCATCTCCAAGGCTGCCATGAGACGCGCAAGTAAGGGCTACCACTAAGGAAAATACCCAGCAAGTCCACTTGGTTATTCTTATTTGAGGTCAGGATATCCAAATGCTTTTTTATTTTCTGGAACATCTTTACCGTAAGACAGCAAAGGAGGACCTCTGTTAAGCGTTGGGGAAGGGTTAGACGAGCTCAGCGACTGCACACAGATTTAAAAAGAAAAAAAAAACAACCTTCCCCAGAGTTATAAAAAATGGAACCCCCCCCCCCTACAATGCCTCAAAACAACATATTCATGACAGGAACATCAAAACAATAAGAATTTCAATAAAAGCTGTTGTTGCGTCTCCAGTTTGTGTTAAACAGGAACAGCCCAAAGCTTTGTGGGAGCAAGAGGTCACCACAATAATTCAACCTCACCTCGACAATACAAATAATTCAAATCTGATGTCAAACCTTGACCGTATTAGAAGTTTATAGGAAATATTTAACTTTCCTGCAGAGCCCCTTCCTGTAAAAATGGAAAGAAAAGTAACTGTGTACACCTGCAAAAGAATTTCTTTCATGAGGCACTGATTAACTCGTGTATTGTGTTTCAGGAACACACATATGGATCCTTAATGCTGTGCATCTAAACCAACCATCAGTTACTCATGAATTCTCTAATGATGAAAGCTAACAAAATGAAATTCATCCAAAATATCCTGCTCTTCATTGCTTTTCGTTTTTCCTGTCCACACACACACACACACACATACACACATACACACACACACACACATACACACACACACACACACACACACACACAATCAGTCGATCCCACCTGGTGTTTTATTTAATTAGGTAAAATACACATCACATGAACATACGCATGCTTGTGTGTTTATGTCAGTGTATTTCCTCACCAGATCTGGCAGTCTTTCATGAACTACTTTAAAAAGTGTTGTTCAAGGTGGGAGCTAAATTCTCTTTGTCTGTGATTTATTTGTGTTATTAAGGGGGTTGAATTTGAAAAGAGAGTTCTCCAACATGGGAGAATTCCCCCGGCACCTTACTCTTTGCTTTAATACCTTTTTAAGTCATAAGTTGCACTCCCACCCTTGCTGATAAAATAATAATAATAATTAAAAAAAACATTTAACAGGTCTCCTGCAATTTTTCACAAATCATCTGTTTTAATTTTTATTTTCAAAGGGCCCACCTCGTCATCGTCTCCCTCTCTCTCTAGTCCCCGCTAACTCCTTCTCGTCTTCCTCTTTGTGCTTCCATCCTCGTCTTTTTTTAAAGTTATTATTATTCTTGATCGTGAGCTCCAGTTATTTTGCTCGGCTCTGAACTGCATTTTATCTTCTTTGTTGTGTCGTTCACACCAATCGTTATAATGGGGAAAGAGTTAAGTGGAAGCGTCCGGGCCCCTTGTTCAGCTCGTCTCTTTGCTGCTTTGGTAAACAGGACTGGCAGATCAGCACAGAGTGTTTTTTATGACACTGATAGGCTCAAAGGGTGGCAGTCAGTTCACCCGCTCACAATGTGGGTACCAAAAACTCGCAGAGGGTGGGGGATGGGATTGGGAGGGGGTCATTTTGGCAATTTCTAACCTTGTGTCACTGTGCTGCACCCATTAAAAGGTAATTTATGTGGTTTATATTTCTCTAAATGGACTGTATTGTATATAACAACAACAATAATAATAGTAATAGTAAAAATTAATGATAAGAATCATAAATGTACCTTGGTAGGCTACGAGAACACTGTAATTGCTATGATCTTGGGATAAACTACTAAAAAGAAGTGTATTCTCTTGGTTTAAAAATTCAATATACAGCTTGGAGATAAATGACAGCATTGCTATTTTGCTGTTGGGGGTTTGAACAATGGATGAATCTTGGCATTTGAAATACTCACAGTCAATCAGAATTTTTGAGAATTACTGCAGTATCACAGATGAAAACATTAAATTGTTCTATCTCACCTGTAATCATACTAGAAAGATGTAAAACGTGAGCCGTCACATGACTGGACAGGATTTAAGTGAATCTCCTGAGCCAGTGATCTCCATTATAAAGGCGGCATCTGTAAAAAACACTGCTAATAACATCACACAGCACAGCTTTTATAGTAAATCTGTATCCGTGTCAGCTGTATGGATGACGGGACGCCAGTGTCATTTGGTGGTTCAAACGCATATGTAGAGATTGATGTTGCAACATTTATTGGATGGGAATTTCTAGAAATGCATTTATGGTCCCCTGATGATGAAGTCTTAACTAAAATGATCCCTGCTTTTTCATTAGCACTGCTGCTGACATGTGACACGTTTAGCATTTGGGAAATGTCTTGAGAACCTTTGGATGGTTGGCAGTGGTGCTGTAGGCCAGGGGTCTTCAATTAAAATTTGAAGAGATCCAATAAGTCAACCGTCCGTCCCAGCAGATACATACAGTACCTACAAATACGGGTTTGTGCTTTCAGAGCAAATCAATTTAGTTGAGATTGTTCCTGAACAAAGTATAAAATAGTAACACTAAGATGTTTTTTTGAACACTTATTCTATCATACAAGCTGCTCTAGTAAAGATCAAGCATTCTTTTTACATTTTAACAGGCAGAAAAGCAGTGACTGTACCGGACAGATAGGGAAACAAGTGCACTAATGTGTCTTGTAAAAAACTAAACCAAAGCCATTTGGTCCTTAAAATCAGGACACCCTCAAAGGAAAACTTTTATTCTAGGCACAAAACTCATCTTTTAAAATGTCATTTCCCAGTGATCGCATATATACGTCCATCGACACTCTCTCTCCTTCCAAAACAGCCAACCAGCTTTAGTAAAGCCATGTCCATGTTGATGAGACAAAGATGCCTCGAGAAGGTTTGATCATTGTTAAAGCTGTCTGCGTGTTTGTTTTGCTGTCTGCTAGTGACACCATGCTGCACACTCCCCTTCCTCTTGTTAACCAGAGTCAGATGTGTCTTGGGTGCGGCCTGCGAGCTCCACAACTAAGTTGAGACTGATCTAATGTGGCCAGGTCTCGCTTATCAGTGTAACCTCCTGACATCTTTTCCAGGTAATTGATCATAGACTGGTCACAGGTGATGATACTGGGTGCACGTTTATGCAGGGCCACCTATAGTCTGGTTCTGAACCTGGCCTGAGTCTACTTCCTGTTGTATCATCAGCTTTGTCTGCTCTGATAGCCCCTGTGCAGGGTTAGATACAAGCATGTCCCTGACTCTAGACTCTACCCTGACTCTTCATTGAAAGGTCTTGATTTGGATGTAATCTTAGTTTTTGATATTGAATCCACTACCTTTTGGAGATCACCTAAGGTACTGACTGATGTTCTCAGACTCAGGTGGTTCTACTTAGTTGGCTGCTTCTGACTCTTTGTGTTATTTCCTCTGTCCTGGATTTCATAGATGTGTTATTTGGAGTAAATTGTTATTCTTGCAACAAAATATCAATAAATAAGTCTTTGACAACGAGGCAAAAGTTTGAATAATCAGCCAGAATTCCAACTTGGCTTAGTTTATATTAGTTGGTAATCTTGAAAAACAGTCCCATCAAAAGTCCCATACAGTAAGCTACGTTTGTGACTCACACACCTATTACCCTCTTCCTGTCCATTCCCTCCATTCTTCCCCCTCCCTGTGACCCCCCTCCCACCCCTTTACCAACTTTTAGATATAACAGGAAGTCTTTCAACTGTGCGCTCATATCTTTGCAAGCACTCCTCATCCTGCAGGACAATCTGGTTGGTGTTAGAGTTCGGAGAGTTTCGGTCTACAGATATGATGTTGAGGTCGAGTCTATTTCTCTCTCTCTCCCTGGTAGCCTCGGTATCTCTGATTGCCGATCAGCCCCCGAGGGCTTTGAGGCGCTCTTTTTGGATCTCTGTGATTAGAGTAAATGGCCTCCCCTCTGTTCCCCGGATGTCAGGGAAGTTTGTGGGGTGGGCAAGAGGTGTATTCAGGAGGGTGAGGTGAACAGAAGAACAGTGAGGATGATTAAGAAGAAAGCTAGGGATATAAAAGCAATGAGAAAAATGAGTGTCCGTTTGACAGCTGGTCATCGCCTGCTTGAAGAGGGTGAGCTGTGGTTAAAACTGGCTTCCATCAACATCATGTTAACAATGTGTCTCACAAGAGCCAAACATTCCAGCAAAGAAACCGATGTCAATGAAGAGGTACAGTTTAACGGTAGTCTAATGTAATCACGGCAGTCATTTCTGTTCTTTGGGATGAGTTCTTCAGCGGAGTTCTTCCAGACTTGACTCTGGGGAATGATGGTTTACATGGAGTGATAGTTTACGCCGGTGGATGATCTCCTCTTCAGGCAGACTACTTAGCTCTGCTTTCTGATACGCAGTCTGAGTTCAGTACTCCGATGCTGAATCCTCGCTGCCTGTAACAAGTGCTTCTCCTCAGTTCGCTTTCTCGCTCGCTCCTCAGTATGTGCCAGTACCTGCGTGTGTGTGTGTGTGTGTGTGGTGTGTGTGTGTGCACGTGTCAGTTACAGCTGGGAGGGGTATTTGATCCAGCCGTGGCTCGTGTTCATGTGAAGCCCGGCGGAGAGCAGCGGAGGTCAGTCTCCTCCTCAACACCCCTTTTTCATCCAATTTCTGTGGCTGTGGGCGGCCGCTTGCCGTGCTTTTGTTGCTGGAGGTAATCTGTGAAGTGATCTTAATTATGGAGGTTCGGCCCGTCCCCCCCCCCCACCCACCTCTCCCCTCCTCCACCCCCACCTCTTCCTCTCTCCTTCTCTTCTCTGTCTTTTCATTCTTTCTCTCACCGTCTTCCTCTCAGTGCATGCTTTTAATCTAACAGTGTAGTTAGCTCGTAATGAGGGCGAAGGGAGCACGTGTGCTTCTGCTTACACATGCTGCAAGGCTTCGAGGACGAGGAGGAGGAGGAGGATGAAGAGAGTGAGGAAGGATGGGAAGACAAATGATTATGCAGTCTGTGTGACAGGTCTGTCAAGAAAATTATACAGTGGACCAGAAATCTGGAATCTATTTTGAATTCTGTCACACACAAAATGGAGTAGAGGCTTTAACTTCTCATACCACATTAACAATAATAACAATATCAGTATTTTTTGGTTAAAGCCTAAAGACACCCAATGTCTTCACAGCATTAACGGAAAATCAATTAAACCTACTTAAGTGGAGGCTGGTGAATTTAATGTAAAATACATTATAATTTATCCTTTTCAACAGAAAGATGGAACTTTTCAACTCAGTTTTGAATGTAAAATACACTGAACAAACATGAACAACAGGAGATAATTAGAAAACACTTTGTTCCTTCCTTTGTAATGTCAACCCCCCCCAGAAAAAAAAGAAATAAAAAAAGAAGAAAAAACAACTCAGTTATGCTGCACTTCTCTCCATTTCTTAGAGTTTATTCACAAAAAGTACATACATTAATAAATTAATTGTCTCTTTGAGCAACAGTGACAACGGATCTATAGGGGGAGGAGAGGAGGGGCCTGGAGGGAGGGGTGAAGGGCTGGGGCAAAGGGGAGAGAGAGGGACTTAGATGGGATCCATTACACATAAACAGCCTAAGCATTGATGAGATGATCTGACGAGGATTAGGCTAACAATCCTGATGGACACTGAAAAGGTGACCACACGAGGAGGGGTGTGTGTGTGTGTGTGTGTGTGTCAGGGGAGGGGGGGGGGGGGTTATCCATGTGCACAAGTGGAAATGTGTGTCTGTGTGTGTGTGTGTATGTGGCTTGGAACACAATAGTATATGCTGTATGGGCTCATTATGTGACCCCCCCCCCGACACACATCCACCCTCCAATGCCGTCACTGTCGCTCTTTAAGGTCAGGCTGGGAGCCACTTCCAGGTCACGGTGAGGTCAAAGGGCAGCAGCTGGGGCATGAATGTCAATCAAGTGCGCTCTGAATCCCTTTGAGTCGTCGTCATTCGACTCAGCTGCTTCAGTTTGCTCCGTGCTGTTTTAAGTTGGGCCAAGGGCCTGATGGATTTGAAAGAATCTCCAAATAAAATACAGAAACAAACCAATTAAGTAACAACTACTTCCTTTGCTTTGTAATTAAGATGTTTATAAAAATTTCTTCCACATTCAAATTCATTGCTTTTCTGGATTTTAGAAAAAAGAACATGAGTCCGTGATGTCGTCTTTTACCCTTAGAACGTTTTAGAGGTGTTTTATATTAAAAATAACTTTTAAATACAACTAAATCAAGTTTCAATGAATACATAACCTTGAACAAACAAACAAACAAACTAAAAAAAGACCTGAACGTTTGATCATTCTTCTGCTTTCACCTCTGATAATAAATCTGATTGATATCTAAACTGAATTGTTGATTATTGTTTTTGTTTTTTTTCTGTTGTCCTCTTGTTCTTGACACCCAGCTGAATATCTGAGGATAAAAAACCCCCCATATATGACCACACTCACTTCTGTACATATGACAGATATTTGAACCCAGTCGCGTCATAATCAAACATTTCATTTTTTCACTTTTTAACACGAAGCGTGTTCACCACCGTTTCCGTCTGCAGCGTGGTTTGTGTGTGTGAGTTTGCGTGCGTTACAGTCAGGCTGCTAATTCCTTCAGGGTCAGGAGAAAGGGGGCTGGTGTTAAACGGTGTGACAAGAGAGGTCAGCTGCGATTAGCTGCCATTTGAACTAATGGCTGGATGCCGACGAGAAAAGATGGAAAGCAGAAGTAGAAGGAGGGGGGGGGGGCTGCATTTATTTTACCATTTTGTTGAAATGTGTGTGTCATCACTTGTACTCACCCCTCCCCCCTCTAAAACCTCTTTTCCTTGTGTCTTTATATTATTAAAGGTTGCCTCCATTCTTAAGTAAGGCAGAGCAGATGGCCCTCTTCATAAATCATGCTTATAAGATGATTATAGGCGTCACCGCCCACCATTCTTCGCTACACTTACAGTAGAGCAGCGCTTGCTTTCTTCCTGTTAGGCCCGTTCATAATCGGGGGGTACATTTCTAAAAACACAAAGTCATTTCTAAAATCCGATGATTTTACCAGCGAGGCAGAGGAAACAACTCTAAAAGTGGCTAAAGAGCGACAAGTCAACACAAGACAACGTAAAAGATAAAGATTCCTGCCTCCTCCGTCTCCTCCAACACTCGTCACCCCCCCCCCCCCCACACACACACACACACACACACTTGTTATGTTCCTAGGCTTGGTACAAAGTTGCTCAGAACAGGATGTTAAATATATAGCGCAGGGAGAGAGAGAAGGAGAGGAAGAGAGATGGAAAAGGAGGGGTGGGTGTGTATGTGTGTGTGTGTGTGTTGGATTATGTCTGTGCCGTTGCACTATTCCTTGATGTATGCACCATGTCAGGCAGTCATTGTCTCCTGGGTAAAGAATGATAGTTCAAATACCTAGCATCTCTCCCCTGGTGCTCCAAATGCTCGCCTTTGAAGTTTTTATAATCCATCTGTCATCTGCAAGCAGGGAGGGCACATGTTCTGTACCACTCAATTACCAAATTCTCTTTTTGCCAGCTACAATGAGACAGGAAGCAAATAATATGGGCGACCCTGGAAAAAAAAAAAAAAAAAAAGAAAGGGAGGGAGAGAGGGGAGGGGGGGGGGGGTTATAGAAAGATAGAAAGAGAAAGAGGGAGGAATTGCTTGAAAATCCTGCGTTCCTGGCTTTCTCACGCACTTGATTGTGTCCCCTCACTGCCTCTCATAACAGGAGAACAAAGCCTGTTTGTTGTGGGTGGAATGCCTAAAATGTTTCCTACTGTTACAATTATGAAGAATTTGATTGAATGTGTATTGTTTCAAGGGCTTGGTGATTTTGATCATTTTTTTAAAGTGCCTTAGATTGTTATTCTGCCTCCCTACTAGCAATAATAACCTACGAGTGATCGTCACCTAATCAAATTCCATTTGATATCAACATTTAATTTGTTATAAGAGCTGGTAGATGTTGAGAAAGGCTACTGTTTTGATTATACATTATTCATTACCGACACTTAAAGATGCACTCGTCTCTTTTGTCAGCGGCTGGATGGATAAACTAATGAAGTTCACTGGAGTTCTCGGTGTAAAAATCATCTTTAATTGGCGAACGCTTTCTTGTGCGTCACTTTAAAGCTGCGCCGAGGCGACCAGAGAAACTTCAGATAAACGTCTTGAAAAATAACAACAGCAGCGGTTGCAAATTACGTCTCAGAAACATATTTCATTTACATACACCACAGGCCCCTTTTAACGCAGCTACCTTTTAATTTTTTTTTTTTTTTTTTTTTTTTTTTTTCATATTTAACACTCAATTCAAAAACAATAAAACCGTCAGATCTCTGTCTGTTACCTCGTTTACATCGAACTCCCCTTCCTCCCTCATCCCCTTCCTCCCCTTCATCCCAAAGCGTCCTCACTGGGAACAAGATGAAAAGACTGTTTTGAGAAACTCCAAAAGAAATTTGACATTCTTTGGTTTGCTTCTAAAACTTCCAATATTCTAGCGTAATTGTTTCGTACACGTTATATATCTTCATTTGGGGGCGAACAGGGGGGGGGGGGGAGATGAAGAACACGTCGGCTTCTTTCTTCCTGAATAAAAGGCAGCAGAACCCATCTGGTTGGGTGAAACACGGCTGGCCCTCTCTCGTGCTCATCGCTGAAATAATACTCCCTCTAATGACTCCCACATATTCTGAAATCTCCCTTTTGAAATTGGTCTTGGCAGATTATTTGCAGGTACTTGAGTTGCATCTGTTTGCAATTTTGCAAACGTGGAAGACTTTAATGCTGGGCAAGAGTGCGGGTACCAGCGAAAAGTCTTATTTTAATCCCTGGGAGATGTGGCTCTCAGTGCGAACAGGTCACAGTGTTGTCCTGCACGCTCGCTCAGAAAAGGTGACTTTACCGATGCTCGCTCACTCACAACTTCTAGTTGTGTTAAGACTTAAAGAGAGTTTTATTCCACAGGTGAGAGCCGGTGCTCAATCCAACAATATTCAAGCAGAAAGGGTAAATCCATTGGATCTTGTCCTGATAGATGCAACCAGTTGTGGGATTTTTATTTCTAACTAAAGAAAAAAGTCGTTCTTAATAGGTTGTATCGTCTTCCCTTTAAACGCAAGTTGGTTTTGTCACATCTCGACATGTTGGAAGTTAAGCATCAAATTATGATTTTGAATGAAATATGTTGGTCTTTTAAACAGAATGAATGTTGTAACCATGTCATTCAAATGCCATTCCCCCCCTTGACGAACTACAGCAATATGATAATATGATGCATACGCCAGCAATAGTAATCAAATCAAACGTGGGATTTGAATGATGACATTTTTACCTTCAAATTCATTTTATCCAAACTTTGATTGAATTTCGGCTCTACTTATTTTTCAGCGCAGGACTTGAACTTGCAGTGGAATATTTGTAAGTGTGATATTCACGTCCTCCACTACTTCTTATTAGTCCCATGCATGGCACTGAATCATTTTGTATCTACATCACAGACGCGCAGAAAGTTTGTCAGGTATTTGTGTTGTCCGCTATAAAGTGCAGTGAAGCTAAACCAAAGCTGAAATGATTGTGACTTCAGGCCTTATTATTTCTACCATGTGGTGAGCAGCTGACCGGCTTAAGCTTCCCCCATTTTTTTCACCCTTCCTCTCCCTCCCTCCCCACCTTTAAAACTGTAATAAGGTGCCCTATTGTCCTATGGCAGGGTGTACGGGGGCCACAGTGGAGCCCACCCAGCTGACTGTAATTGCATAGGTGGTTACAATTACATTAATTACATATTTCATCAACGTTGTTTATCCAGCCGCACGGTAAATGAAGAAACCAAACTTTAACTTGGTCTTTTGTTTTGGTTTTTTTTTTCAGTTTTTACCCCCTTTTTTTCTCTCCCTTGCTTTTGTGTGTTTGTGTGTTTGCGTGTGTGTGTGTGTGTGTGTGTGTGTGTGTGTGTGTGTGGTTATTTTATTAGGACTGAGGGGAGGGGAGGTGCCAGAGGAGGAATTATGCTGAAAGTGTATGCCTTGCAACTTTTCCCCTCCCTGTTAGAAATGTTTATTTGAACAGTAAGCCCATGATTTGAATATTTGTAATCCATGCTTAAATTTACAGGCCAGATGAACTTTTTGGCACAGAATGGCAACCATAAGTAGGATTTTGAGAAAAGCTTTACAAAATTTTAAGCCATGTGCAAGGCTTATATAATTTAGAAAGGGGGGAAATATGCACAAATAAAACAGACTCTGTCTTATTTACTTCACACTCGCAGGGAAAAAGTGCATCATATGGCACCTGATGAATATATATGAATATATATGTATAGATGTGTGTGAAAGATTCCGTCTGTCTGTCTGTCCTAAACAAATCTTAGATTACAAGAACGTTTCTATGAACATTTGAAACAGAAAAGTCATCTGTGATTTGAACGACACTTGTATTTTATACTAGCTTGTTCCTTGGAAGGAATGCCACCCCCGTTATTGTTGTCAGGGGAGGTGGGTGGGTGGGTCACCCCAGCTAGTGGCGGATAGAAATAGAAAGAGAGAGTGTGTGAGAAAGCGTTTGATGAGGCGGGTATAAAAAAAAAAAAAAAAAAAAAAAAAAAAGGAAGCCTTCCTTAAATGATGCTAATCAGTCCGGAGGGGCCTGGCCCCCTCTCTCCGTCATCAGCCTGCTGTAATTCAGATGTGCTGAGAACCTGGAATTAAATGTGTCACTGCAAGCAGTGTGTGTGTGTGTGTGTGTGTGTGTTTGTGTGTGTGTGTGTGTGTGCATGTGCGGGTGGGTGGGTGTCAGTCTGTGTTTGCTTTGTGTCCACTCCTGTGTGTGCACGCGCACGGGGGGGGGGGGTGTTTAGGGGTTAAGTAGAACCAAATTAGTCGATGGGAGAGCTAACAGCAGCACTAGCTTTCTGTGTGGCTACTTCTTGGTGAATGTCAAGATGATTTAGCTGCTCTTCTGCTCGCCGTCTGTCTCTGAGCACTGGTCCTCCAATCACCGCTCTGGGCTGTCTGTTTTGTGGCCATCCGTGCAACAAATGAATATTAAATCTGTGCTGGGCAACTTCACATGCTGGCAAAGAGGTTACAGTCTGAAATATGAGGGTTGGTGAAGGCCAGAAATTCTGCAAGGTTACATCAGTAAACTATTCCTCTGCAGCGTCTGCTTGATGGTGGAGGAACAACCTCGCCTCCACTGATTTGTTCCAAGTTGCTTCCTGGATTTCATTGAGCAAATCTGAAAAGTGGGGATGCTCTTGAGTTTTTCTCTATCGTGCAAACTTTTATATGAACGATCAAAATCATGGAGCTTTACCTCAAACAGTCAGCGGCAGACCAGTTCTGACTATTAATGTTTTGCCATACTATTAAAGGAACAGAACCATTTTTTTTTTGCTTTTTTTTTTTTTTTTTTTTACAAAAACTTTTAAATTTAACAATGAAACATTCTCAAATCGTCGTCACACACAAGCCGTGTGAGAACTACAGAAGTAAAAATTGCTTGAAATCAGGGTGCATCTGCTGAGAATGAATCTGAATCGCTATTAAAAGGTGTGAAGGTTCTTTCTGTTTCAGAGTTGGGAGCTCGCAAAGGTGTCTATTTTTTTTTTTTCTTTTATACCAGCAAAGGCTGTGTGTGTGTGTGTATTATTGCTAACATATTGCATGTGTGTGTGTGTGTGTGTGTGTGTGTCTTAGAAGGGGTGCGGGGGTGCAAGTGTGTATGTGTGTGCAGGGACGCCAGTTGGGCTAACAGCTGAATCATGGCTCAGCCGCTGCCCCTCGTAGTCCTTGGCAGTTAGCGGTGTGAAAAAGCCTTCTCTTTGAGGGCATTATATAGATTAATGTGCTGTGCCTCAGGCAGAGACACACACACACACACACCTCGCCAGGGAGGGATCCTGACTGTGTGTGTGTCTGAATGTGTGTGTGTATGTGTGTGTGTGTGTGAGTTGTGTTCGCTGGGAGTGTGTTAACAAGAGACTAGGGGAAGGTACGATGAGGAAGCTGCGCGTGAGTGAGAGAGCGCAAATGAGAGAGACGGGAGAAAGAGGCTTGGGTGGCATTCAGGTTTATTCTTGGGGATTTTTTATTTATATATTTATTTTTTTTTAGGATTTTGCACTTTTGTGGTGGAAAAATTATTCAGTGAAAAAAGAAATTGCAATAGTTAACACATGTAATCATAAATAGGTAATGACAGACGGTAAGGTGTAAAAAGATTTTTGGTTGTAGCCTTTGGGTTCTCATGAGGCTCTACCTATTTATTACACTTCAGAGTGCATCCTAACATTTTATGCTTGACTCACCAACCTGAGCAAAAAAAGAAAAAAAAAATGAAGTGGAAAACAAGTTTTATTTGAGTATTCCAGTGTATTAACCCTGCTGCTTTTCATGCACATAAACATACATGTGTTGCTGGGCGTCTGCAGCGGCATCTGTGGAACCAGTAGCTTTCCATCAAGGTATTTTTATGTGAATCAGAGCAGTGTTTATGAGGCCTGGGTGACCTGAGAGGTGCAATCGTCTGGTCCAGTGACTCACCGTCTCTCTGTCTGACCCACACTGTCTTACCTTTTTTTTTTTTTTGCAGCTGAATTAGCTGAGCTGACCCGATACATACAGCAAGCACACATCACAGCTGCTGGAAGTGAATGAAAATAGGAAAGTACAACTCTGATCCAGCTGAAGTTAAAGCAAAAAGCTTGTCGGAGTAAACAGGATGCTGCTCTTTCTTTCTGTTTCTTACGCTCTCTTGAGCTTCATGATTGCTCATATCTTTTATGTTTGCCCTGTTTTCCTTTTCCCTCACTCTACCCCTTTTCCTGAGTGTGGATGAGCTTTTACTCATCAGGATTTTAGCACATTCTATTCAAGGTTAGGCACATCTGTTATTTTGTATATTTGTATGTGTGAGAGCATCTGTGCATGTGATTGAAAGTTCTTATGCTATTTGCGTATTATTTTTTGTGTCTTTGAGTCTTGAGACACATTAGCTTAAACCTGAATGTGAATGGACGTGTTCGACATGCACATGTGTCGGAGTTTACACGTCTGTATATGTATTTGCAGTTCTCTCCAGCCAGTGGTCTAAATAACCTACTTTTGTCTGACAACGGCATCAAGTCATGGAGGTGCACATATGCAGAAAGCTTCTTGGAAAGGCCTCCTCGTAGCTGTCAGCTTTTATTATGCGCTGAGGTGTCATGTTTGTTAGGAAGCTGAGTGCAGATGGCAGAGTGGAAGAAATGGATCACTAATTTTAACAATGATTAATGAACAGAGATGGAAAATGAATTACATCGGACTATTGGAGGCAAGGAATATTTTCTCTGAAAATGTTAACTTCGGCTGCCAGGCAGCCGGCCGTGTTGAGGGAGTATATTGAGGAGGCGTAGGGAATGTGTGCGTGTATATCAACATATATGTGTGTATGCTATGTGTGTGTATGTGCGTGTGCACTAAGGTGCAATTTTCCCTCTGCATCTTTTGTAGAATCAACACTTCAGTGCTCTTTCCTATTACTTTACCGTTCGCCTGTTTAGCTGACTTTATACACATTGTTTTTCCCCCCTTGTGTGTATCAGTTAAGGTACACACTCTTTAATAAGGTAAACACAGGAAAGGTTAGACTGTCTTAAAATGTTAGCTTTTTCCATTACTCTGCAGTGTGCTTTGATATCAAATCATAGATGTAGCTGATTCGATCAGGTGTCAGTAGCTTTCTGCTGTGGTATTTCACTCAGATGGAACAATAACCTTTTGCAAGCTGTTTTTATGATTCCAGTTTTTAGGTTGAATCACAAAAACAGCAATAAATTATTGTTACAAAATTAGTCTTTGGTTTTAAAGAAAAAAAAATAGCCATTGAACCATTGTTGTGGACCATCTGATAGCTGACAGATTCTGACATCTAAAGGCTAATTTATATTGCATTACATCCCAAAATAGATAAGTCTGTTTCGAATGATGTATCAGCCAGCGACCAGTTACTTTCATGCTTTCTCCACTGGATAAATCGGTATCAGTGAAACAAAGAGGGCAGCAAAAAGTCAAAGGTTTCAGCAGCGACAATGTTACTATGGGGGGGGGGGGGGGGACATTGTGATGATGAATACAGATGGGAAGAGGCAGGTCTTTAAGGACAATCGGTTCATTGAGACCTGAAGACAGCGTTTCTTTTTTCACTTTGAAACTATTTTTCCTTCTTCATTAAACTGTGATTGAATTGTAGCTACACTGCCCTCAACAGTTTCTGCTGGTGTTGCTTTGCTTCCTCTGGAATCTCTTGGGAAACATGCCCAAGAAAATTAATCCCAAGTATGCACCAAAGACTCTGACCATACCCATCTGTACCTTGTTGAACTGACTTGGTGATGTGATGGTGCTAGTCCATATCACTGTCCAGCAGACATTGCCTTCCCCGACTTGCACCATGTCTATAAAATCAACCTGATAGGTATTCTAATTGATTGACAAGCATGTCATCAATCACATTTTACCGCCACTTTCATGTTCAAGTTATACATAGAAGGAAAAAAATCAGTGTGTTTCCGTCTTACCGTCAGTGTCACATGACAGTACAAAAAGCAGAGGAGCCATTCCCCTTTGGTCGGGATCTGAGAGGGGGTCCTTTAATCTCTGCTCTCTTTCTACCACTTTTTTCCTTATAAAAGACAACCCATCTTCTTCTCCGCATCCCATCCCATCCCATCCCATCCCATCACCCTGCCTGCCTGTATTTGTGTCTCTTTCAAGGATTGTCAGGTGTGAAGTTGGTGCAACACTGTTTAATGGGTAGATGTGAACTATTTTGAATTTAATTAAGGGTCCGATGGGATATATGTACAGAGAGAAAACAGTTCTACTTCTTGCACAATCTGTGTGTGTGTGCGTTTGTGTGTGTGTGTGTGTGTGCGTGTGTGTGTGTGCGTGCATGTTTGAGAGAGAGATCTCAGGTTACAGCAGCATATGCTAAGCACTCAGAAAGCATACACAATGCCTTTGGTGAACAAGGTAGTCGGTGTGCCCTTGGGAGCCAATTTAGATTGTGACTTAAGGCAATGTCGTGGCTTTGTGTGTGTCTGTGTGTGTGTGTGTGAGTGTGAGTCTTACTCTTGCCGCTCCAGTAGGGGTGTGTAGGTCTGGGTGGCCCTCCTGTAGACCCTCCACATCTGTGCTCGTCCTCTACCCCCGCCTTCCCCGTTCGACGCCGAGCCAGCTTCTCTACGCTTGACTGCTTCACCGTATCCGGTAGAGCCATGTGAATTTGTTGCGCCCATACTTCGTTGCTAGTCAGAATTTTAAGCAATAATGTGCAACATTAGTGTAGACAGACAGAAAAAAAAAATGCACGATTTACAGAAACTTAAGCAATGGAGATATTTCTTCCACTGTGGAAGAGGTGATCTATGGGTAACCGAGTCCAGAAAGGACTGCAAACAGATGTCAAGCACCAATGACTGGATGTAACGACCAAGATCTCACAGATTGCCAAGCAAACATTAACAGTCTTCATCTACTGACTCCCACGCTGCCGAAAAGTTTGAGTCCACAAAACAAAACAGCATTGTTACATTCCAAATATCTGAAAATGTTATTCTAAATCATAAATAAACAAGCAAAAACAAACAATGCGTTGCCCCAAGAAATGATATCAATTTGAAAAAAAAAAAAAAAAAAGATGATATTTTTCAATTTTTTGAGCTAAAATCACTGCAGTCTGTAAGCCAGAAGTGTTACACACTCCATCTGAGGTGGTGCACACACAGATGTGGATGCATCCCAGGTGATCACAGATGCTCTGCCTCCCACAATTTTTCACCAGCGACCTGATGTTACATCAGACGCTACAGCAAAACCTCTGCTGGAGCTGCAACCAACAAACACCTCTGTCAGATTTAAGGTTTCACATTTAGTTCTTCGCTTTTAACACTAATTCTTCCAGGTTTTATACCTAATTCATCTAAACAGATGTTTGTGAGGATGGGTTTGGCTTAGTCCAGATGCGACTTGCTGACTTACATGCTACATGAAAGGGGAGTGGCAATCTTTAACCACACATACTTTGCGTGGCGTGATTATTTTTCTGGCGTTGAAGCGGCCAGGGTCAGCCCGGCCTGGATCAGATAACATTCTGTTCTGTGGCGACTCCTCTCACAGTTTTCTGCTGATGACAACATATCTGTCCGTTTTTGTACGTTTTGTTTTTTACCCTCAAGGCATTAAACTGATACATGTCAGTGTGTGATCAGGTGTGATCTCCTCCTCCTGATGGGGGCGCTATCATCTCCAAAGGATAGGCAACTGATACACACAACCAGTTTTTTATATTTGTCAGAAAAGTTCTCGTCAGACACTCTTCTTTGACGTCACATTGTCTCTAGCACAGTTGGAGATACTGTACACTACTGGACAGCAAAATACAAGATTAGAGCCTTGATTTGGGACAACACCGCTAGTTGGCGGACGGATACAATATCAGTAAAACCGGATCTCGTTTTTTTGCTACATCTTGGTGGATGGATACATCAGCTGAGACCTGATCTCATTCTTGGTGGAGTAATGATGTAGCTCCTGTGTTCTTGTGACTTTTTGCGTTTCTTTAAATACTTTATCATTGTTTGTGTAACTTAGATACATTTATTAGTTGATAAAAATGTTGTTGTTTTTTTAAATTATTTAGGGGAGCTAATTGGCTAAGCACACCACATTGTAACAGGCATTGTTGCAAACGTATCAAACTTCAGATGGGGATGACTGTTGAATTTCCTGGTGTGTGTGTGTGTGTTTTGTTTACAGGCTGTTGTCATCCCACCTTGTGCGGAGCTGTCGACACTCTTCCTGACATCCGGCGTTTGTTTGAGCGGCTGCAGTCACACAGGTACGATCACACCGATTGATCATGGGAATGGGGAGGATATTAAACGTGTCTGTCATACTCACATGCTCGCGCATGCATCTTTTGTTCTCATTTAAATCTTTGTTTATCCGGGGGGGAAAGTCATTTTAGCATGCATTTGTTGAGCAGTGCCGCGCTTCTCCATCCCCTTGCTGAGACAGTCAGAACTGGGAGCTGTGATGGTGGGTCAGCTGCTACGTCCAAGTTTTCAGAGCGTCTTAATAACAGCCACCATTACTCCCACCAGATAAATACAGCGACTGGTTCCCCTTCTAGCTACAAGCCCTTTAGGCCTCGCTCACACCGTTCAGTAATGTATGCTCACACACTGTATGGAAATGTGACTCAGCGATTGTTTCGGTGCTGAGAGTGGATTTCAGATTAATGGCGCTCATCACTATCATGAACCCAACAAACAAGTGGACGATAACTGATGTCTTTTTAAGTGAACATATGTCATGCAATGTGTTTTGCAGAATTATTTGGGGATTTTACCCTTCATGCTGTTAAGTCAGTACTATAGAAGCAATAAAAAAAAAAAAAAAAACAGGGATCATGTTGATATTTTATCTTTCTTTATGATTACGTCACGCGAAGTGGTGATGTATTGTAATTGTCAGTGTGTTCGTCCGTCCGTCCACTGAATATCTTCGCAACAGATAGAAAGATGGAAGAAAAAGCACATTACTCGGGCAGCAAAGGGGATAAAAATGAGATGATGACCTTGACCTTGAGAAAACTCAAGGTCAAATTTCAACTTTTGCACATTTTTTTTCCACATATCTCAGGAGCCCGATAAGATAGAAAGACGGAGTTGGAGTTGGACTCAAACTGTTTGATTCAGGCGTCAAATCCACTTTTCAAATCTTATAAGGCAACAGTGAGACACACAGCAGCATTCTGGTGAAAATATGGACATTTTGGTGGAGGAAATAAGTGATAAATGATCCACAATACGTATCACCTGGCCTCACGAGAGACTAAAGACTTGTTACCGAAACAGTTAGCCTCCACATAAAGCTGAAAAAAAAAACCTAAAGAACAGAAATACACCTTGGATCAGGACTATATTTGTTTTATTAACACATTATTCTTTTAGAAAATCACTTGTGTGTTACAGAACTCATGAGGTGTCCCTCCCACCAGACGTAGCTGTTATGTAATAGCTGTTATGTGTTTTATAATATTTCATGTCTGTTGTGTCTCAGTTTTAACCAAAAAAAAAAAAAAAAAAATTTCAGGTATAAAACACACCGATAAGATTTATTATGATTGATCACTATTTGGATTCTGATCAGGTTTGTTGAGGTGTTAGCCTCACACAGGACAGACATCTGCACTTAAAATTAAATGTCTCATCACATACTGACCCCCCACCCCCCCAATCCCATCCTCCATCACTCACACACACACACACACACACACACACACATGCACACACACACACCCCGCCTGTCAAAGAGCCAGGATGCTGTCAATTCCTCTCTATGTAGCTCAAGGAGACAATTAGCAAACAGAGGTGACATGGTAAACAGGTGCAAGCCATTATTCCTGGAGCTGGAGGAGCGTGGCCACCCCATCTCTCATGGTGATGGTGGCATGTTATAGTGTGTGTACTGTACTTGTGTCTCTGTGTGTCACTGACTGATGGGAGATCACATGACAAGTGAGGGATATGTCTGCACGGTGGGAATGGGACGCTTCACCCTCCCTGGTTTTCTGTCATCATCATCATCATCATCATCATCATCATCGTCGTCGTCGTCGTCGTCTTTGCCGTTGTTGCCGCTGTGCTCATGCATGAGGAATGACACGTTCCCCCTCTTTTCTCAGGTTTCTTACTTTTGTGTTTGCTCTTACTTCTAAAGCCGTGCACATCTCCTTTTAGTAACTGCTCTCACCAACACTCACTTCTCTGTGTTGTTTTAATTCATAAAAGACCATCATCCCGAGAATCGGCTCCCAGAGAAACAGGAAGAGACGAGGGGGTCAAGTGGGTTTGTAAAAATTGATTGCTTGCAAAGTGCTAATCAATGTAAACCTTTTCTCTTGAAGCTGGAAAATTCATGTTAGAACATTTATTCTAAGATTCAGCGCAGCAGGGTTTAAACGCATATGACAGGTGTCCTCTTAAGCACGACCGTTTTCACCCGGCGGTCACGTACATCATGTCCCACTAAATTGAAAAATGTACACATATTTATCTTTGAAATGTAACAGATGACGTGATTTTTTTTTTTTTTTTTTGATCAGATTTCACGCTCCATACGCAGATGCTTTTCTCCATACCTCCACTCGCAGCGTGGCTTGATGCTGCTCTGTTGTTTTGAAAGCCCTTTTTGCCGGCTGTAGTTTTATTAATCAAATATAGCATGAGTGAATCATGTTTGATTGTGTCATATTGGAGGCATGTGCCACAGATCTCCATCATATTAGAAGACTGGAAGCAGAGCTAACACATGCTCCCCGTGATGCATTCTCACACCATATCTCACACAGTGGCGCTCACAGACACACACATTTGGATATGCAGACACACAGATGACTTATATAGAAAGACCAGATTAAGAATTAAATGTGTTTAAATCATAAATGCACAGAAGCAGTAACAACTGAATTAAAGCAAATGAAATATCTCCAAAAAATCTGACAGCAGGATTTTTTATGAAGCCATCAGTTTGGCCTGTTTGTCAGATTACGCAAAAAAACTGACAGATTTTCACAAAACTTGGCTTGTGTGGCCGGACGAACATAGAGGTCCGGTCCAGGAATTTGTTCTTCACTTTCTTTAACGTTGCACATATGGAGTTTTTGACACTTTTTATCGATTATGCATAAACTACCTGATGGATTTCAGAAACGCCGGAAGAGTCAAGTATGTAGAGGAAGTACAAGTTAAATTTTGGATCCTGATAAAAAACCAAAAAAAAAAAAAACCCCAGCTATTTTGACATTTTTTATCAATTATACTTCATGGTTGATGAAGGAACAGGGTAGGTGTTGGATGTTAGCCCAGAGGAGTAGTTCCAGATCACATGGTGGAGCCGTGACCTTTTTACACTCCTTTCCCCACTGTCAGAACCCTGAGAGACGGCGCACGTCTTGACGATTGAGACCTGCTTGAGGTTTGTCCGATTTAAAGCACATTTAAAAGAAGAGAAAATCCTAAACTTGGTTGCTGAGTGAACTACTGCTATTTTCAGATTTTTACGAACCCAACCCCCCTCGCAAAGGAAATGGTGTCGACTTTGCCTTAATGACCGTATGATTCGGTTGATAGCCAGCTAATTTGTGAACAGAGGCTTGCGTCTCCGGTCTAACACAACTTCTCTCCTGATTGCAATGCATTCTGGACTCTGGAGGCTGTTGACGGTGGAAACGCATTCACTTTGTGTTAAACTCCTCTTTTATTGTTGATAAATTGCAACCAAAAACTGGTCTAAATGGATTTATTAATTGAAAAAAAAAAAAATCCAGCATTGATTAAACTGTTATAAATATCAACGTGACATCAGACCAACTATGAAATGTAACTTGATTTTTTTTTCCGTGAGAAGTTGTGAAAAGAGCGACATTAGGTGCAGGGGTGGTGGGTGAATAGGGGTCACTTTTCCCACAGTTTCCTCGTCAGTGTTGTTGGGTTAAGATTGTCACTGCTGTGTGGTTCTCCACCCCGCTGGTATAAATAAGACATGATTGGCATCACAGCAGAGGAACAACTCTCTCTCCCTCTCTCTCTCTTTATCTCTCTTTATCTCTCTCTCTGACAGCCTTCATTTGCTGGAGGAGTGGCAGACTTGGTGGGAGTTAATGATTATAATTATTTTGCTTTTTTTTTTTTTATTTCTTTTTTTTTTTTTTTTTTTTACATTGTGGGATAATTATTTAAGAGGTTTGTGTAGTCATTGTTGTAATCAGTAAAGAGAGATTACAGAAAATCCGCATGCCAACAGATGGCACTTGGCTGCTGTTGTTGCTTCATATTAAACCCAGTGCTGCACATTCAGATGCAGAGAGAGGGGACAAACAGAAATAGGCTGAATTATAAAACAATTTGTTCTTCATCATGAAGCAGTTTATCATATCACACCATCCCAGAGAAAAAAAAAAAAAAAAAAAGGATTTTAAAGTAGCTTGCGGTGTGCGTTTATTCCAACCAGCTATCCCGCTAACACACTCATCTTCTAATGTGCTACATGGTGGAAGTTGGTGGTGCATTTAAAAAAAAAAAAAAACCCCAACGATGCAACTATGTTTGACCAGAGAGCCCCACGGCTTAATCAGCACCAGAACTCCATGATGTGTTCACATTCAAACCGTTTCACAAAGAAGGTCAGTGCTTGTTAGCGCCGCTCCTCTGGGACGCCGGCTGCTTCAACCCCTCCTGGACCGTGAGCTGGTGCCACTTTCCTTTTTAGTGAATCGCATTTGCATATTACTTCTCTTTAATAGTAAGCATTATTTATATATATCGCGACAAGTGAGAAAGAGAGAGATAAATACAAAGTGAGAGGAAGGCACTTTCTATCCGGGGTTGGGGAGCAGGAGGAGCACCGAGGCCGCTGGCCTACATTCCTCACTAATTGTATAATTGGAAAAGCTCGCCAAATGAGCAAGCAGGCGCCCCCTCCCCACAATCCCCCCACCCCCCTGCTCCAACCACCTCAGCCCTGCTCACGTTAAACACCCCCCCCCCACCACCACCACCACCACCACCACCAAACCTCCCACCCACACACATGCATGGCCTTCAAAGCAAATCACAAAAGAGCATTTTGGGAATAATAATAATTTCAAAAAGCGTCCATTATTAATCCCACACACTAGCATCCCTGGCAGCAGCAGCTAGGCTGGTTAGCACCCCGCACATCCCCTACACACACGCACACACACACACACACACACACACACACACACACACACACACACACACACACATACGCTTAGACATCTGCTGGTGTTGAACTACTTTTAAAGAAAATGAACACGTCTGTAATCAATGAAGGTATCAATCGACTTGATCTAAGTAGATTCCCGCTCCTGCAGCAGAGTGCTGTGATGTTTAAAACTTAAAACACACACCGTAACAAAAAAATTTTGTTACAGGTGAAATCTGTGTTCACAAATTTTTTAAATTTTTTTTTGAAATGGCTGAAGAAACATTCACGAGAACTCTGCTTTCATAAATAACGCCCTGCCCCGAGCTGGGGGCGACCCACCTGTGCTGCCTGTTAGCACACATATTTTACTGTTAGTGCTGGAGCTCATGGTCAAATTGGATATCCTGATTTATGGCCCCTGCCACGCGCCGTTCATTTCCATGGCTACTGAAGGAAGGGGGGTGTGTGTGTGTGTGGGGGGGGGCAATGATTTCTGAGGTCGACAGTGGTGTCTAACGGGATTGCGGGGTGCCGTTAAAACGAACCTGTTAATTAATGCTATTGATCAGCAAAAAATAGAGGCAAATGTGATTTGCATACAGCTAAGAGTGATCAATGCATTAACCGATTTTTTTTTTTTTTCCACCTCCCTCCTCTTGAAATCTGATTTCCAGAGTTTTCAAAGTGAAAGAGAGAGAGAGAGTTCAGACTAATGTGGATCGATCGGGCTTCTCTCAGACAAGAATACAAAGCATTTTATTAGCCGGTGAAGGGTGAAACATACCAGGAGAGAAGACACCATTTGAAGCTGGGTTATATATTTATGTCTCACTTCAACAAAGAAGATAGAGCGATGCCATCTTACGTTTGTACATGTTTGTTAAATTTTTTGACAATGTCATGTCGTTCATCCCTTCTCGCAGAATACAGAAAACATTTTAATTGGGTGATATTTCCGTGGGGGCCACACACTTTTTTTTTTTTTTTTTTTTTTTTTTATTGAAGAGGTAACAGTGTAAAAAAGAAAAACAACATCAATGACAATAACAACAGGGCATGAAAAAAACAAACAAACCCAAAACAACAAAAAGACAAGAGGTGTTAAAAAAAGCAATATGTTGTGTGTTTTTTTTTTCTTTTCTCTCTCTCCTCCTTTCTCTCCCTCTCTGTCAAGAGCAGCTTATTATAGCATATTGATTTATAAAGCTTTAAATGTGATCCTTCATGTCCAAGTCAAGGGCAGGGAGTAAAAAGAGAAAACGAGAGGGAAAAAACGAAAGGGGAGAGAGAAAGAAAGAAAGAAAGAAAGAAAGGGAACGAGGTAACAAGAAAAGGCGTCTGGAGACGGATAGAGATAGTAAGAGAGCGTCCGCGGCATGGGGGGGAAGTGACAGCAAGGCATTTTCAGAGCCGCTCTGGAACACAAAAGGGTAATTGTTTTAGCCCAGATGTTGCTTTCGCACAACAAGCAGGATACAATGTTCCTACTGAGCTGATGAGCCCAATCAGTGAAATGATTAAAAATTGATTTTGTCCCTGTAATTACAGTATGTAAACTACTTAGCCGGGATTGCAAAGGAAGTGATTTTCTAATTACGTATATACTCTGGTGTCTAATGATTGGTTTTTTGAAGTAATGAAGAGAGGGTCCTAACGACTCCACTGTGTTCTGTTGTTGAAGGGAGAAGGCTAGCGAAGGGGTGGGGGGGGGGGTGTGGAGCTGGGGGTGGGGTTTTGGGAGCATCGTTAGGGCAAGACAGCAGGCTTGGATACAAAAGGGAGGGGGAACGAAAATTGAATTTTTGCCAGCCAGTGCTATAGCACGCTAACACGGGGGCCCTGTGTTCTTTTGCATGGGATCTGGAAGTTAAATGGCGACTGGGACTTCTCATGGGGGTCGGTCAGTCCCCGAACCCGCTCAGGCAGCCATTATGAACTCAAGAGGGGGTGGGGGGCGCACATGTACAGAAGATTTGACACTCATGCAGGGAACAAGGCAGATAGCTTAGCCTTCCTGCGCCAGGCCCCACCCAGTAGGTCAAGTTGATCTTTATCAATCTGACTTTGTTGGATGAGAAACTACAACTAAGACACTCAGACGAGGGCTCCGCCGCTGTGTCCTCAGTGATGCCTTTACTTTTTAAGGATTGTCGGCTCATAGTCTGACCTGAATGGTGGATGTTGAATTAAAGTGAACCATTTACCGACTGCAACTTTATACAAACACTACTAAAACAATCAATTGAGCTGATTTCCCCACGTGTTGACCTACCGCCCCAAAACATTTAACTTCTACTCGTCAAAGTCAAAGTCAGCTTTATTGTCAAGTGTACTATATATGCACGACATACAGCAGAGATGAAATTGCAGTCCTCTCTGACCCACGGTAAACAGGTAGTACAACAGGCAGTACAACACAGGCAGTACAACACAGACAGTACAACAGGCAGTACAACACAGACATCAGACAGTACAACACAGGCAGTACAACGCAGGCAGTACAACACAGGCAGTACAACACATGCAGTACAACACATGCAGTACAACACAGGCAGGACAACACAGGCAGTACAACACAGACAGTACAACACGGGCAGGACAACACAGGCAGGACAACACAGGCAGTACAACACAGGCAGGACAACACAGGCAGGACAACACAGGCAGTACAACACAGACAGTACAACACAGGCAGTACAACACAGGCACGACAACACAGGCAGTACAACACAGACAGTACAACACGGGCAGGACAACACAGGCAGGACAACACAGGCAGTACAACACAGGCAGTACAACACAGGCAGTACAACACAGGCAGTACAACACAGACAGTACAACACATGCAGTACAACACAGGCACGACAACACAGGCAGTACAACACAGGCAGTACAACAGGCAGTACAACACATGCAGTACAACACATGCAGTACAACACAGGCAGGACAACACAGGCAGGACAACACAGGCAGTACAACACAGACAGTACAACACGGGCAGGACAACACAGGCAGTACAACACAGGCAGTACAACACAGGCAGTACAACAGGCAGTACAACACATGCAGTACAACACATACAGTACAACACAGGCAGGACAACACAGGCAGTACAAGACAGGCAGGACAACACAGGCAGGACAACACAAAGTACAACACGGGCAGGACAACACAGGCAGTACAACACAGGCAGTACAACATAGGCAGTACAACAGGCAGTACAACACATGCAGTACAATACATACAGTACAACACAGGCAGGACAACACAGGCAGTACAAGACAGGCAGGACAACACAGGCAGTACAACACAGGCAGTACAACACAGGCAGGACAACACAGGCAGGACAACACAGGCAGTACAACAGGCAGTACAACAGACAGTACATCAGACAGTACAGCACGACGTATGAGACGAAACACGAGGGATGGTTAACATCTCTATACACTGTTTAATCCCGTAGGGGAAGTGACGTGTGCGCAGTCCCTGAGTTGACGGGGAGAGAGAGATAGGTAGTCAGGTGGTGGGGGGAGGGGAGGGCAGGGCAGAGTGAGGGTATGCATTTTGCAGAGATGCTTCACCTGGTCTTTGTGACGGTGCACCATCCCTCGGACTCCTCACAGATGTCTTTAGATAGAGATACTGGGAATTATGATCAACCCACAGGTGGATGCTCTGGTGGGGTTAAAAAAGGAAGAAGCGATACATATACGAAGCATCAAAATCAAGGTAGAGGAAAATTGTTGCTCATCAAAGTGAGAAGCAACCGATGGACATAGAAAAAAAATAAATTAAATTTAACACAAACCGCCCCTTTATTTTGTGGACTCAGACCCTCACTTGGATATGGTGGAGTCTGATCTTGAAGGCTTTTGCCACTTTAGTCAAAGAACAATTATTTATTTTTATTTTTTGCCTGTTAGTGTTTTGGTATCTTTGAGTTTTTGCTTTTTATTCACATTTTTTGGTTATAAACAACAAAAATACATGACTGAAATGTATTTTATACACATTCATTTCCTAGAAATGAGTACATGTGCATCATTGGCTGTCTGTAAAGATAATCTGAATAGATTATGACACAACTTGTAAGATATGGTATATCTTAAAAAAGCCCAGTTTGAATAAACCCCTTAATATACTGTAAACACTTAACAGCTTGATGGCTTTGGTGGAAAAGTCAAAACTGATGCGTGAGATAACAATGACACAAAGATGTAGGATTTCCTGTTTGTTCTTCTCAGGTCATTTTTGTATCAAACCTGCTTAAACATTCACTGCGCTGATAAAATGTGTGTGAATTTCCACTCAGAATGTGAGAAGAAGAAGAAGAAGAGGAAGACAGAAATGGTACAAATTAGAGGTTGATTGAGGTAATGTAGTAAGAATATAACAACAAGCAGAAAAATATCAATACAGTTGGAATTAAACAATCATTTCATTTTTAGTCATGGAAAGACTTTGATCTGAACATCTAAATTAAGGTTAAAAAATCCCAATGCATGAATAATTAAATCGGAATCGCAAAGGTTCTATTTCAGTGTAATAAATCAATCTGGACCTGAACTTACTAACGGTCAAACACGTTGGAGGGAGTAATTTATTTTTTGAGCTGTAATTTTCAGTAATTCTCATTGTTGATTGGTGAAAGTACACAACCACCATAGTATGTAAAGTAAGTTGCTGAATGACAGCGTGTGTGCATGTCTTATATTGTAATTTAGATATTAAAACTCTCCTAATATTAAATGTCACGTAATAAAGGATTCACACTGTGAATTCTTTTGGGGGGTTCAGAAAAAAGTCACTTCTCATCTGGATTCTTTCTTAGTGTCTGATGATGGATGTGGAAAAACCCTCTTCAGGTACAAAAGACTCATAAGATTAATTTTATGACCATTGACTGAAATGTCTAAAACAGTAGCAGTTTTAATGATGGCGTTTCATCTGCTGCATAAAAAGAGAGTGAAAGTATGTCTCTCTCTCTCTCTCCTCCCTTCTGCTTAGTCTCGTCATTCTTGTCAGCCACAAACTGGTGAAGCATCAGAAATGTAACCTTTGACTCGGGTTGTAAATAAGAATCAAGCACGGGGTCCGGTACACCGTGTTTTTGCGCTGATGTGTGGAGACAACCAGAGAGTCACTCGATCAGACAGGGAATATAGAGATAAACTTACGGGGTCGTGGAGCACATAAAGAGCACATAAATCATTTCACACAGAATGAGTCACTGCCTCAACCGCGGCTGCACTTTCCACTCTCCTCTACTCTTAACATATCTAACAAAGCTGAACATCATTTCTTATCCCCGTCTTCTGTTCAATATTCAATATTTAATTAGGACTTTGTTCTCATTTTTTTTTAAAAATATAATTTTTCTGTTGAAGTAAAAGGACCTGAACTAAACCTCTGATTATTGGGAAGGAAGGATCTGTGGTTTTTTAGTTCCCTGGGAACATTAATAAGTGACAGAAAGCAAGATTAAGAAAGCTGGGATGCGGCTTGAGAGAAAAAAACGACAAAGCTTTGAAATGCTGCCAGTATCACCAACTGCACTCTTCTGACTGATTGTAAGAGAAGCCGATAGCGCAGACGGCGTAGGCCTTTAATAATTCATTTAGTTAGGCATTGATCTATCATTTTGTACCTTTTGACATACGATATTGAAATTTAATATTGCATCAATACAAATGAAATATTGCCAGTCGTCAGAAGAGAGGATGTGGATTGGAAAAAAAAAAAAAAAGATTCCTGCAAATGTATGCAAATGTCTCTTTCCTTTTCCAAAGCTTTATTGTACTCAAGTAGAAAGGCACAAGAGAAACAGCTGTCTTTTTTTCAGCCTTTAACTCCATGCTTTGATACGTGTGTTTAAAAAATGACAACTTAAAATGCTGGGGGAGAAAAGTCTCCTGCTCAAACCAGAGTCAAGAGACACTTGGAAAGAAAAAAAAAAAAAAAAAAAAATGGGTTGAGAAGCAGACGGAACATGACAGCAGTGGCTGAGGGAGACGTCACGCGTTGTCAAGGTCTTTGACATGATTCTTTAGTGCGGTAAAATCCCACAGGCGATATTCGGGCTGCGAGCGGAGCGTTAGGTGCTTGGGAACGAAAGGCTGCTGTTGTGGTGTCAGTCGAGCCCCGGCTCCCAGACTGCTACGTTTGTGCAGTCTGCTCAGTGAGATAGGGATGCATCGATAGCAACACCGGCTGATATCAGTCTGAAGTAGATTATACGTGTCAGAGGGTTTCCTATCCACTAAATGTTGCTACCATGGGAGACGCAGCAGAAAAAAAGAGGTGAATTTTCTGCTTTTTCCACATATAGATGATAACATAGTTAAGATTTCTATTATTTTCCAGCTATGCTGGACTCATAAAAACAGGTTATTATTATATATCTGGGCTGCTCTGGACAAGATATCGCTGTGGATATTGTTTTTGGTCTCACATAGGCTGTTCAATACATTTTGTACAGTTAACATTGACAGTGAAAAAACATAAAATGTCTTTGAATTTTGGATGAGATGTACTGTTTGGCCAGCTACATTAAAAAGATGGTGTCGTAACTCAATCCTTCGGTTCATTCTAAACCTCAAGGAAAGACTGCAGCAGCGATTTTAAAGAAGCAGGTGAAAAATAAATAGAAAGTCATAATGCACTCCCCTCACGGGCCAATGGAAAGTTTCTAAGTTCTCAAAACAATCCTGGAACTTCACAAGAAAACAGTTGAGCATTGGAAAAAAAAAAAAAAAAAAAAAAAAACCCACACGCACACACAATGGAATAAATAACTGAAGATTCTTTGCAGTCCATGCAGTCTAATCCATGTCTGTAAGAGACAAAGTCCCACATTGATTTGAAATAACAGTTTAACTTCTTTGTTGTGTCACACAGAACAAAAGGGCTGAACTCATCACAAATGACTTATTAAAGACACAAAATGGTCCAGAGACACAAACTCTCTCTGGATTGGAACTTCCTGGTTAGCAGGTAAAGACCATCAGTTAAGCAGGTGACACACACACACATGATCCTGCATGTATTTACGGGCTAATTATGACAACCTGTTTGCTTTACTTGACTTTTTTTCTTTCCGATTGGATTTCTTTTAAAGTATACCTGTAGTTTCTACCACTGCTTCATACCAGATGCACTCCACTCGGGGTTTTGCTGTCAGATACTTTTCACCAGGTTCATAAAAAATACATATTTTTTTAATCTCTATTAAAGTCTTGAAATTATGTTATTTTTTCTGCATAATTTCCAATTGTTTCCAGCATTAGAAATGAAATTACATCTGTCTTTCATTGTGTTTTGGGTGGACGAATAAATCTCAGAGGCATATTTCTCAAAAACCAGAACAAATTTAACCAAATTTAACAAACTGCGTAGTGGTGTGATGAATCATTGGAGTCTTTGCATCCATCAGAACAAAGTGAAGTCTGGTGACACCACATAATTTTACATGGTTATTTGGCATCATGTCACTTTGAAATAGTGTTGTTTGAATGCATTTTTTTTCTCTGCATACAAAAAAACAAAAAAACAAAGAAACAACAACAAAAAAAAAAACGCTAAATGATGTGGAGCTTAAATAACTGCTGCAGATTTGGTGTGAATGTATCAACACCACTTCATCACCATCCACTGACTGCCCATGTCACACTCATTGTAAAAAAAATATGGCTTGTGATGGGCTTGATGGTTACAGATGATGGTGTCGATGTTGATAGTGATGCTGTCAGTGGCAGTAATGATTACAATAATACAGAAGGTTGTCATTACTGTGATGCTCGGAATCATTCTTCACTTGTGAACGCTTACATGTTCGGTTAAGATACACTTCATTTTTACAGCTGGGACGCTTTTCTCCTGGACGCACAAAATAGATTCCAGACAGACGACAACTAGTGCGTGTTTGTGATATCTTTTTCACACAATTTTCGGGTGAATCAGAGACATTGACCTGTTATAAGATGTGTGTTTGTGCCAACCCCGTGTCACTCTTGTTCCAGAGAACTGATGAGTATGTGCAGCTGTGTCATTAACACCATGTTTGTCTCCGTATTATTTGCATTTTTACCACTGATATACGGATGTCAATTAAACAAAGGGAAGGAAAAAACAGTTTAGGTGACGATCCCTGCATGTATTTGTGGGCTATTTATAACAGCCCCTCACTGATTACTTTCATTTGCTCTGCATTCGTCTTTTTCAGCAGCATTATTTAAACGTGTACAGTAGTAAGGTTTGTGTTGATTTCGAATGGATTCCAGTATTACTGACCTTTAGATGTGCCCTGACATGGATCTGAACATCTAGGAAGTCTTTCATGACTGTGAGTGTCTGGGTGTGACAACAGCAGGGAAGAAAGCCACAGTGAGGAGGAAAATGAGGTGCAGTTAGGGGGTGCTTTTCCTTTCACTGGGTGGTGGCGTGCCTCCCTACTCTCTGCCGTATGTCAAGGCTTTATTATTTCATGTGCCAAGGTCTTGACCTGATACACCAGGCTTTTCTCATGCTTTCCAGAAAAGGAGCTTTTGATACAACAGATTGTTGCGCGACACCCCGATAGTTTGGAAAATAACCAAAAGCGGTCATTTTGAATTGTCGTGTTGGAAGGATTAACTGAACGAGTTACCAACAGAGATAATTCATTAGGAAAGAAAGAAACTCAGCTATTTCCTCTCTATAGTTTTATAATTGAATATCCGTGGATTGGAGAAAACTAGTCAGCCACTTAAAGGCATTGCCATAGTAACACAGAGGCCCCCAAAATGAATTAAATTCAGGGATTTTTATTACATTCGGAAACGAAGTTAAAATAATATAAATTATGTTACTTTTTACAGTGGAAAATTTCAATCTGCTCATTTTACTCTAACAAAATTGTACAGAACACTTTAAAATACTGGTGAATTAGTTAAAACAAATATAAATATATCATGACTCTTGCATTGCTTGGTGATCTTTTGGCTTAGTGTTCCACCAGTTTGCAGCTCCCGTATTGACGGCTTTGAACGTTTCCTCAAATGTTCCTTTTGGTTTTTCTTTAACTTCTTGCTTTCAGACTTTTTCTCACCAATTTTTTTTTTTTTTTCCCATGGTTCCTTTTCTGCCTGCCTCAGGGGTGCGTTCAGCAGGTCAACACCTCAGCGGGTGGGCCGTTGTGGGCCAGGTGACCTTTGTCTGTCATTGTTTTGCTCCTCACACCTCACCCAGGGAGAAAAGGGAAGGAGCTCAGCAGCTTGCACCTGCCGTTGGCTTCATCACTGGGGTGTGTTTCATTGTGCCGTGCCAAGGACGGTGAAGCAGGTCCTAAATGATTTAGCAAACATTCAGTAGACACTAGAGAGAGTGGGTGCGTATCATGCACACAGCGGCTTGGGCCTTTGCTGGTCCTTGTTCTGGTGACACCAATGATCTGAACAACCATTTTAAAAAGAAGCAGAAGCTTCTAATGGACACAGCTGCAGAATAGCAGAACAAAAGTGAAGTTAGATTCCAAATGGCGAGTTTACATTCCTGCATGTGAAGATAAATCAAAGGTACCTGAAGTGAATGAGGGGATGGAGATGAAATGAAATACACCAAATACTGCCTCCACCGGGGCCTGATTGAGTTCAGGTGGCTGGAAAGTGTCTCACCCAGGGCTAGTTGTCAGTGAAGGATCTGCTGTCTTCTCATCTGTGTGTGTGTGTGTGTGTGTGTGTGTGCTGCGGGGCTAAACTGGTGAACATCGGGTGCGTCGCTTTTGACGGATGTTTGCGTGCCTCCTGTGTTGTTGGGGGACGGGCCGTTGACACACTTCATATTTCAAAGGCAAGTCTGAGGGAAGAAATGAAGATTGATGCAGAAAAATGGCAGCTCATCGCCCATTCGATACATATATTATCATTTAGATGTGTGACACCTTTGTGCGCGTCTGTACGTCTATATATACATATGCATAGCGTGCGATCCAAGGCGCTGCACATATTCATGTTTGTGGGGGTGGGGGGTGGGGGGGCTTCCTCTGTTATTAGAGCCATGTGATATAATTGCATTTGATCTCCAAATAAACAGGGAATCAGTCCATCTCCTTGGTGGAGATGGCAGATGTGATGGACGAGCACATTAGCGGCGAGGACAACATTAGATTTGCTCAAAATTATTGATCTTTTGTTTGTGAGCCAAGTCGGCGATAAATAACAGTGCATGGGAGATGTGACTCATTATCATCGTGCCAAACGCCCGACAGACCTCTGTCAAAACACTCTCTCCTTCCCCCCCCCCGCCGCTCCCCACACCACCACTTTCTCTTCCTCCTTCCTTTCATCTCCGTCACTACAAACCAATTTAATCTGCTTTTAATCCTTCCCTCTTTTTTCTGTCGCCGTTGCCTTTTTTTAATGCGAGGCCTCACTGTCACTATCTGATTCCCTTAAAATTTTAATCCTTGCACTGATAACCCTGTATTATTGCATATCACACGCACAGGCGGCAGGACGCTCACACACACACACACACACACACACACACACACACACACACACATACACATATACACATGCAAATATGTACACAGATCGTTTAGTGGCTCTCTGAGTGTTTTTATTCTTTTTTTTTTTTTACCTTCTTAGTGAAGAAAAAATCCTTTTATCACACAATGGGTAATTTATATCCATTACCAGCGTTTTCAATCCTTTTCAGCGCGGCTGTCACTGCCTTTGGCACACTCATGATTAATGTGATCTAATAATAGTCTGCCATTATATTTCCTTTAGTAAAACATGTACCAACATCCTATTCAGCTCCATGAAATTCATTGCCCCTTAAAATATTTTCTTTCCCCCTTTTTTTCGTGTGGAAGACAAGACAATTTTTTTTTTTCTCGTTTTCTCGCGTCTCGTTGTCTCCCAGGAGGTGATTATTTGATGGGGAGGGGGTGGGGGGGGGGGTGATGAGAGTTTGTACAGGTATATTTTTGCGTGTCTGCATGTTGTGTGTTGGTGTAACATGACCACATTAGGAAGAAGCTTCAGCTGTTCATGAAAGACCGATGAAACAACATAGATCTACCTTAATTTGATTTACACGTTGATTTTGATGGGTGATATTTTAAATCTAATTCAGGATATGAATGTTTTATTTCAAGACATTTAAAATGTTTTAACCCCTGACCACAAATAAATGCTTTTTTCTAATTTTGTCATCCTTTAATCTTCTTTTTTTTTTTTTTTTAAAGAGTAGCTGATTTGGAATCGGGTGATGGAGAGGAGAGATGCTCCCAGTGGAATGTGCATAGGCTTAAGTGTATGTGTGTGTGTGTGTGTGTGTGTGTGTGTGTGTGTGTGTGTGTGTGTGTGTGTGTGTGTGTGTGTGTGTGTGTGTGTGTTGCCGGGGAGGTGGTCCAGCAATGGGCTCTGTTCCTTCCCAGCCGGACAGCCTGAGCCAGTCTGCCACTCATGGGGCACGTTTCAGACAGGGCGGTGCCAATGTTCACACACACTGACACACACACACACACACACACACACACACACACACACACACACACGCATACACACACACACAATCCTGGCTCCCTCCCACAAAGAGGGGTTAACCCTTACTGGGTTCTTAGACTTGTTTCCAGGATGAACAGGTGGTCCCACAAAACATGGGCATCCATTTCCTCATGACTTATCTCAATGTGTGTGTGTGTGTGTGAGATGGGAGGGGTAGAAAGAGACGTGGGGGAGGGGAGGGGGGGGGTGAGCACACACGACTGCGTAGCTTTCGTACACCTTTTGCATGTGTGTTGCTCTGGTCGGTATCCGGGGGTGTCTGGTGCGGGGAGCAGCTTGCCGAGGGGGTCCCGTCGCCGTGTGAAACGGATCAGATGGCCTTCGTGACAAGAACAATATTACATCCAGCTCCCATTTAGCAAAGGGGAACAGCTAATATATGTGTGGCGTTTGGACATTTGTTTGTGTGTGTGTAGCTGACCCCCAGAGTATGAGCGCTCCAAACACAGCTGTCAACACTTTACATCTATGTGGGGTTTTTTTTTTTTTCCCTGTTTTCTCCCTCTCGGATTCCCTCCATCAAGGATCCTTCCATTAAAGATAACTTGAATTGAGCCACATCTTATTCGTTTCCACCCCGGCTGCAGCCTCCTGTCTGATTTAATACTTTCCTACCGGAGAAAATCGAAGGTAAACCACTTGTAAGGAAAAAAAAAAAAAAAAAAAACCCCGTATGCTCCTGTCTCTGTTTTAAATACCATCCTCTGACGGATGAAGGGTGTGATGCTGTCTTCTGAGTAGCGTTAAACACCTGACTGTTGCGGCGTTGTAACTCACACTCAGCTCTTGCTATGACACATTGCATGAGACCCTTTCCACCTTTGATAACTGTAATATTTCAAGTCAGATGGAAAAAAACAAAAAAAAAACAAACAACTTTTGCTGTATTTGTTCTTTTGTGTGTTCTGTCTGTGGCTCAGTCCCTCTGAACCCCAGACACATGTGAAAAAGGCATTTTGGAAAATATGAGTAAGTATGCAAAGAGAAAAGCAGAGAGCAGAATATAGAGCCTTGGAGATAAACATAAACACAGAGAGAATGAAGGTTTCTCTCTGAGTCAGCAGCTTTTAGTAAAGTCTGATTAAACGAGGTGGGAAACTGGTTGGGGTAGTAAATAACAGAGGTGTCAAAATGTTGCTTAATGACCTGGATATCTTGTGCATGAAATATGTAGCTGCAGATCTAAGCAGGAACTTGAGTTCTTTTCTCTTTCTTTCTATTTTTTGATGCTTTAATGCCTTAATGTGCAGGGGCAATTTGAATGTTTAAGTTAAACTCTCTTGCAGACAAGACGGATAAGAATTTTTTGAATATCTACGTCTACTCTTAATTAGCACACGGAACAGAGTAGATTTTAAAACCTGAACCTGCAGCTGAAAGAGAATCTTTGAGAATTTTTCATAGAAATTTTCACTTAAGACTCTCCAGTATCCAATGGATCATCGATTTGTTGACCGGACTCTATTTGACTCTGTTGTCATCCTGAAGGATGCTGTTGTTATGGCATTTTTTAAAAAATGTTATTTTGGTCTCTATAAATAAAACCAACTGAATGTTAAAAACAGATACCAGGTCTGTGCCTGTTTGTAATCACTGGATGTAGAAAGATCATTAATTATGTATGAACGGTCATAGTTAAACAGTAAATATTTACTTTATGCATTTTGCAATATATGCTATTCTATGGCAGCTTGATCTCGTGGGATGGCCTCCAGCAAACCGCTTTTAGCAACATTTTGCAGGTCAAGTCCTGCATATTTTAAATTTGATTGAATGTGTTTTGTATGTTTTGAATTTTTGACATTACATTTATTTTATTATTAATGCAGATGTTTTTTTTTTTTCTCTTCTGTATTGCAAATGATGTGCAATACGGACGAGGTTGCTTCCTTCCTTGTATTTCGTAATTTCATGTATTTTGAATTTTTCATATATATTTGTCACATTAAAATAAATGTCATTCTTTGAAATATTTTCAATATTGAATGTTGATTTTGGACCTTTCTCCGCCCTCCAAAACACAAGTCCAACATTGTTACCCATATCATGAGGAGCCATGGTGGTGCCCTCCTACTTGTTTCTGTGCTTAGCATAGTTGAAGTGGAAAAATATGGAATATCATCATCAGATTTAACCTTTTCAAACAAAATATTAATGATGATTTCACAATCTAAACGATTGGGGGCCTATTTGGAACACATAAAATAAAAACAAAAACAAAAAAACTATAAAGTTAACATAATAAAGTTAATGAAATGTTTAAAGCTTTGAAATGAAAAGTAGCGGGAGAACGGCAGCGAGCTGGAGGCGCTGGAAGGTTATTGCTCAGCAGCCAAGCAGACGATTCCTTCCCCTCCTCTTTTCAAGGAGGGGAACCCCCTTCCTGAGGAGGGGATGCTCGAAGCAAAGAGAGGAGGGGAGGGAGAGAAGGGAAGCGGCGGTGGTGGCGGTGAACTCAGCACTTTTCCTTATCTTCTGCCCCCCCCCCCCCACACACACACACCCCCTCACCCCCCTCTCCATCTCTCTCTCCCAGGGCTCCCTGTTCACCGCCGACCAGAAGAAGAGCTGAAGCTGAGGCTGGCTTAACGGAGCTGAGCACACTGTCGAAGAAACCACCCCCCCGCCCCCTCCACTAGCAGTCTGAGGTGACTCAGGGCTTTCAGGGAAGGGGGAAGTGAGGGGTGGGAAGGAAAGGTGTGTGTGTGTGTGTGTGTGTGTGTGTAGGGGGGGGGGGGGGTGTTGGGTTTCAGGAAGGCCACAGTTATCCACTCTATGATGCAATCTGTGTAGGGTGATGATGACGACGGCTCTGATGATGAGGACGATCACGATAATGACACACACACACACACACACACACACACACACACATGGCAGTTGGCTGGGAGCTCCATTGAATATGGATGTGCTGAATCCTGCATGTGCATATGAACGGATAATTCCCGTTTAATCCCATCACTTATCCATCGTAGTCAGGTTACACTGTCTGTCTTTACGTCCTCACCGGGCTGCCTCTTATCTCCTCTGTCGTTCTCGTATCTAAGTGTCCAAACCCGAGAAGCTGCACGCTTATGTAATATGTGTGTTTGGAAGGCTTCGGATCTGGCTGAGGGGAGTTCACTATGTGCAGCTGAAGTCTAGGAATGTGTTGAGGAAAAATCAGAGTCTGAGAAAACTCAACACCTTCTCTGAAGTGAAGAACCGGAGCGACCCCCATGCTCTGGCACGCTCCGAGGAAATGAGGTTAGTTCACCTAGCAGCTATTTCTTGTCCAGCTGTGGAAATGCCTTTGACATCATATTGGGAATATCTAGCCAAGGTGTGGATGAAAACATGACATTTATCTGTTAATAGAGAGGCCTAATACCCATGATGATTTATTTCAGTTTATATTAAAGTGGGGGTTGATTGTGATGCTGCTTTGGCGTGACAAACAGTTTGTGAACTCCGATTGCTCTCGTAGCACCTTCTGTCATCCTTTCCTTTAGCCAAAATTTGGACACTGACACCCAATGGATGGGGCCATAATTCAGATGTGATACTGCATGTGTCTGTGTGTTAGTTAGTGTGTGTGTGTGTGTGTGTGTGTGTGTGTGTGTGTGGTTGTAAAGTGAGGCATTATGGCAAAAAAAAAAAAAAAAATGCTTGAATAATTTAACACACATTATTTTATAATGCCATTCTTTAGAATCTGACTGTGTCACTCTAACAAATGTGTGTGTCAGGAAAAATTCAGGAGATTTTGTAGGGCGCCCGTGAACAGTGAGTGATGGAACCCAGCCGACTCTCAGCTCCCTCTTGTCTACCAGCGTCTCCATGTGAGCCCTGTGCACCATTTTCCTTTTCTAAAAAACTAAAGCGGTGGTGAATCGAAACAAAAAGGCCACATATTTTATTTATGTGTCAAAAGTGCAATGAAAGGAGGATAGGAGGGGTTGGGGGGGGGGGGGTGTGGTTGGGGGGGAAGAGAGCCGCGCCTATCACTCTATCCGTCGGTTGATATCATTCCACCCTTGCGGATCAATTCTCCCAGACTGGAGGGAGATGAGGAAAAGAGTGATCTTGTCAAGGAGGGGGAGGGCAAGAGAGAAGGAAAGGAGAGCTGAAATGGTGGTCCTATTGATTTGGAGAAGAAATTCAGCGTTGCGTGTTTTGCTTAAATGTCTACATAAACCTGAGCTGTCAGAGGTGAATGGGCGTTTGCTGACATTTTGGCCACACAGACAAGGAGTGTATATTTTCTGTTTGGTCCTACCTGGATATACCTGAGCCTGAAAACTGGGCTCTGTAACATCCAACAAACTGTCATGGTAAGTCCCTCTGGTGGTTAAAATTCAGCTGAAAAAGTTTTGTCCATTTTTCTTTTCTGGTAGCCTTGTTTTTGTAAATGGGATCATTTTGCTTTTCATAAAAGTTCTATACTAATTCAAATTCATTCCAAGTACTGAGCAATGATCTGTCAGGAACTTCACCTGTTTATGTTGAACAGGTAAGTAAACTGTAGATTAAACATGAATTATGTTCCTTACAAGCCTCTTTCTAAGCTCAGTGATGAACATATTCCTAGCAGGTCAGGCAAAAATCCAATTATGATTTACAACAACCTTAGAAATGGACAATATAAGACATCTGAAAACCTGCTGTTAAAATTTAATCTCCTTGAAAACCAACATAAGAAAATCTGGCAAATCAGGAAACATTCTCTCATCCACAAAAGAGTTAAGTACCAACTTCATGCAAAATTAGATTAAAGGAATCTGCCAAGGATTCCTGATATGTTTACCCACTCGTAAAAAAAAAAAAAAAAAAAAAAAAAAGACTTTGCCCAATATTTAGCCACGGAGTAACCGAGAAAATCCCTTTCCACTCTTCAGCGACATGCCTGGCACAAGGACAAGAGTGAAAGCGGGGGGAATGAAATTAAAGAGCAGTTAAAGAAAACCAGAGAAAAGAGCTGAGAGTGTGCACAGGGCCATAAAAGGGATAGTTTAACCATTGATCGAGAGCAGTGGTGGAAATGGCAGCTGTAAATCAATTTTATCTTGGAACAGCTAAAGAGTGTTTTCTAATGAGGTTAATGCCACATAATGGCTAAATTCCTCTGCTTAAAAGATGCCCTCAAGGTGGTGGCGTGAGATAGATGTCACCGTTGGAAAGCTTAACACCTTCCCCATTCAGCAGCCGGCAGAGGGATGCCTTTTCCGCTCAGGAAGACGGCATCTTAAATGACGTTAAACCTTTATTCATTAGAAGGTTTCAGGGGGTCATTATATCATCCACTTCAACCTTTTGTCTAGACAGCTTGTTTTATCAATAGGCACATACATCTGTGGCTAAGCTTTTGGGCATTTCAATTAGTCAGTCTGCCAAAGAGTTCAGGCCCGATCACATTTTCAAAGACCATATCAATTAAATTCAAACAACTATGTCAGAAAACCATTAAGTGCTGCTTGTCTTAATGCAATCAAGACCAATAGACAATAGCCAACAACAGCCAAAAACTTAAAATGTCGTTTCATTGATGCACGTCATCATTTTGGACCATTTAACCAAATCCCATTGGGGGACACAAAGCAGAATTTCTAAGATTCATCTAGAGTTCATAAAGTCTTCTTTAGATCACTGCTAAGGTCTCATCACACACACACACACACACACACACACACACACACACACACACACACACACACACACACACAAACACACACACACACACATACGAATGCATGCACACCAAACTGAATGAATGTCCGTCTGGATATCTGGTCTTTTCGGCTCAACATCATGTCATCAACCACGAATGTAACAAATCGGTATCCTCATTGTATCGGTTCTTTCATTTCTTTAAACAGACCTTATTTAAATTTCCATAAGGTTCATTTATTTAATCTGCAGGTGTAAAGGAGGAGTTCAAATATTCGTGTGTGTATCCTATAATATTATAGGGGGATGGGTAGGAGCTTGGATCCAATGACGGTTTTTATTATTTGTTTCATCGCGTACATACTGTATATGAATATATGACAGTTATGGAATTAAAAGTAAAGAATGTCAGTTACTTGCAAGTCACTGTTTATTCAGCTAGCACCGTTATTTTTTTTTTTTTAATTTTAAGTGATAATAGGGACAGTTATCAATATGTTTGTCCATCTGTCTTGGTGTCTGTCTTCATGCATCTTTTTAATATTTTAATACATTTTTTCGTTTGTTGCACTCTCAACGAAACTTGATTTCTAGGTCGTATGTATCTTCCATAGTTCATATCCTAAGGCGTATCGCGAATACAGGATGTGTCACATAGGGATGCGTTTTGTCCAGCAAACTTTTGCGGGAGTCTGGAGTTTTGTACCCTTCCACACCTCCTGCTGAATCGGCAGAGGGAAGAATAAACCAAAGAACAAAGTACCAGAATTAACAACTGGTACAACCACAAGCAATATGTTCAGGGATTCCCAAAGCGTCCGATATGAAGACTAATCATGAGTTAGCCAGCTAGCATATCATCAGCTGCAGACGTGTTGAAATATTACATTACACAAATTGCATTATAGAGAGTAATGGAAGCTTAAGGAATCCTCCTCGTCTTCAGCCATAGTGATCCGAGCAGTCAGAAAGCTGTAAACTAAAGTCCTCCAAGACGTTTTTCTCTTTTAATAGTACAGTAAGTGTTTGAATATGTATATTTTTACTATATTGTAGATGTATTTTACTGATTTTACTATTTTACAGCTTTTTATACATCATGACCAGTGGACTACAGATGAAAACTAGCCTTCTGGCTAATTCTGGCTTTTTTAACCATGTACAATCATGTGTTTCATGAAATTGCTTTGTCCCCTTCAAATAAACTAAACTAAACTAAACTAAACTAAACTAAACTAAACTAAACTAAACTAAACTAAACTAAACTAAACTAAACTAAACTAAACGTTGAGGGAAAGCAGTTGCATTTTATGATGCAAAAGACTTTGAGTAAAAAGGCTTTACTAAATTTCAGCATCGATTAATTTTGTCATTTGATGATGCATATTTAAGGTAAGTCTTCCTCTAACACAGAACCTTAAATCATTTAGTCAGTGTGTCTGAATGAAATCGACTACAGCCAGCATGGAGCATGGAACTTAAGAAAGTTCATCTCCACAGACCTCTAGCATTGATCACTGGGGCCCTAAAGCTATTATCATGATCTAATTAGGTTTAACATAAGTCTGTGTCATGGCCCGGTGCAAGGCTCCCTTGTCCCCAATTCCACACATTCACAGCATCTCTAAGTAAAAATAGCACACATGAGCCACGCATACACGCAGTGAATACCGATACTTTATTTTATAGTAACACCGGGATCTGGTTTCATGTCAGACTGAAGTCTAAGCAGGGATAAATGATGTAAACTGAGACAATGAACAAACGAAGGTGTAATCTTCCAGGTTCGGCTCCTGTGTAAATGCATATTAGTTCAACCCATTACAGCAAAATGGTTTTAAAATGAATCTAGAGTTGTTCTTCTTTTTTTTTCCACACTGTACTGTAGATTCCTGCAAACGGAAACACAATAGCTTTGCTGAACTGGTTTTGGAGATCTAATCAGATTGGATTGTTTTAAAACACACCAGTGCTGCTGGGTGTGGTGGGATAGCGTCTTAGCTATTGTTGTACTTTTATAGTATTGCACCTGTTTTCTGTTGTGCCTCATAAGTAAAAAAAAAAAAGGACCAAACTAACTCCAGAGCTGAAACCATCTACTTCCCCTTTACTCCTACTCTGGATCTTAATTTTAGAAACTGTTTGAGAGTCTCCATAGTGAAGCATGCGCAATAACACAATATAACGCATGCTTCCTGCTTACGTGAAAATTATTCTGATTCTTTTCCTCGCCTGTTTCCCAATGAGCTACGAGCTGATGATGATCTGACACGCCAGTTTCCAAAAGTAGAAAAGGTGAAACCTGCAATCCGGTGACCTAATAAGAAGACCTTTAAAGTGCACCATTAATACAGCTGTCAAATATTTTATCATGAAATATTATATACGTTAATTTTCAGTGGTGTTTTTTTTTTTTTTTTTTACATAACAGTGAATTACCTCCTCTGACACCTTGTTCATTTTCAACCCCTTTAGCAGCACTGGTGGGCATGGCTGGTGCAGTGGGTGGCTGCAGCCCAGTGCACACACACACACACACACACACACACACACACACACACACACACACACACACACACACACACACACACACACACACACACACACAAACACACACACGCACACACACACTGGCTCATTCTGCCATCACTACAGGTGTAATGGAATGCCCCCCCCCCCCATCCTTAACACAAACACACATACACACTCACATGTTTTAAATGCTGACTGAACACTGTAGGCCCTCTTGGCCTTTTCACAAAGCAACTTTTTCCCCAATGTTGTACAATCTAGGCACCCCCTAAAGTCTTATTATTGTAGCCCCAGGATGAAGAACCTTGATTCAGCCCCCGTACAAGGGAAGACAAGACTAAAAAAAGAGGTGTTAAGAGGACTCCCCTCCTTGTCCACTCCTTCTATGTCCTCCTTTGTTACGAATAGTGGTGGTAAGAGAGAAAAGCATATACTCCATTTGAATCTGTTCATGGTCCCTGAAGGACCACTCTCACCAGATGAGGGCCCTTTTTACACCCCCTCCGTCTTTTGATTGATATGTGAAATCCGTCTCTGCGCAGCTCTAAAGGCAGTGCCTGTGTGCGTCTGAAAGGTGCTCATTGTTGAGTCGGGACCACTTTGTCAAGAAACAATTCTGTTCCCAAGGAAGCCGAAAACGTCTTTAAAAGATACAGGCCCTTATTGTGTACATTGGGGAACTTTAATTTTGTGTGTGAGGTCATTTTAATCCTGATGAATTTTTATAGTAGCGGTTGTAGTTCAATGGCCGGTTGCCCTAATGCTCCAAAGAGGGAGGAAAATAATGGCAAAATGGGAAAGAATGAAAAAAAAACCACCCACAGGCCTGTTGAAGAATCCTAAACTTAAAGTGTCACAGAGTGTGAGGAGGAATGGTAGAGGCCTTTGTTTATGGACACATTGGGATGTATTTAAGTTCTACAAAGAAGATTCTCTGAATGGAGGCTTGATTTCTGCTACAAGCTTTGAAAATGTGTGGTCTGAGGATAGATTTGCTTTGGGATAAGGTTTGCGGACTAATCTCTAGGCTTCAGAAGCTGATGTGAGTGAACCACCCAAAACATTACCTCTGAACTGATGCCCAAATACCCAAATGTGACACAATGATAGTAAGATGGAGCATTAATTATTAATTGGCACATCAGATCTTTATTTTTCAAGACTTGGATAAACTTTTCAGAATAAAAGATTTGTGTTTTTCTGTCTGAAATTGGATGGGTACCCTCTCAGACTTTTCCTTCGTCGTAAACAAATGATGCTGTTTGAGCAGCGGTCCGTCTTTTCATCTGAGCAGTACGGCTGTTTTGTTGTCGGTTTGGCCTCTGGCCCCGTGTAGGTTCTGACTGGAAGTGAGCCTATTAGGCAGATGAGTTGAAAAGTAAATAAAGACCAGCTTGAAAACTGCTGCCAGATTTTGTACTTTTTTTTTTTTGTACGATTCAAAGCTTGACTTTAAACCTATGACGTTTTTATTTTGTTACTTGTTTCCAAATGGTGCACCATCGCAGGAGGCGCGCTCATCACCACTGTGGCTAAACTAAAACTGTATCTTATTTGAGAAACGGCAGGGTGAGACCAAACAGCATGATTCATAATGGTTATTTATGTACCATGTAGCTGAAACTCAGCAGGGTGCAAAGGCATGGTCTTTATTAAGTACATGTCTTTCTGCTTAGTTTCTTCTCAGTCGGGCTTGTAGCCTGCCTTCCTGATAAATATTTCCCATATGGATATTGAAAATACATCATCTTAATGTTTTTGATCATCCTCAAAATAACAAGTGTGGGAGTTTGCATTCTCTCGCAAAGCAAATGCGGTACATTGACGTGTTTGAGTTTAACCGGAACATCAAATTGCGCCGTTTGAGTTCCCTGTTTTGGTGACAGATCTGCTTCCTATCATCACATTCTAACAGCTAGAAACACTAACTTGTTCTCTATCTTTGCTCTGGCTGTCCTTTATTTCTTGCTCTACTCTCTCCTCCTCCCTCTTTTCCCTCTGCTCCGAGGTGCACAGATCCAAATGCGCGATGGTGCATTACTAAAGACACCTGCTCCGTTGATGTGGCCAGGCAGATTGACTGTGTACTCGTGAGTGTGTATTCCTGCATTTATTCATCGGCTTTTGGGCCGAGACTGAGACCAAACCTATCAAACATGTAATGAAGTTAATTTGTCTATTTTTGCCTCAAATTGCACATAATGGTCTAGTAATTCTGTTCCTTGCGACAAGTTCAAACAGCACCAATGCGATGAATCATCTGTATATGAGAAATACAAACTCTTGTTGCCACATAACGGTAAAAGCTGGGGGTAGACAATCGTGATCAAAATGCAAAAAAGATTCGCGCTTAAAAGGTGGCATCAGTTACGTGTCTGTCAAACACACTGCACTCCATACCATTCATTTAAATGATATTTAAGGAACAGTACACCGTAAAACGTCAACATGAATGGACAGTCAGATTCAATGAAGGCTGTTGTACAAGATTTTTATTTTTATTTTTGCCTTTTTTGAAACAAGTGAAGAGGATGGTGAACTTAAAATCAGAGAAAACAACCAAAAGTAATCAAACTTCTCCACAGATGTGTAAATATCGGTGAAATCCAAGATGTTATTTAAGATGAAATCTTAAAAGCGTCCCTTTTTGACTTATTTTCAGAGCATGCTTGCCTTTAATGGACATAGTGGCTGAAGATGTATCACATGAAGTCATTTTAAGCTTGTTTTCAGTTGTTCTGGAGGATAACTACATCACCAAATTACAGTTCCAGAAAGCTCCGGAAACGTTATGTCAATTACAAAAACTTTATTTAACTTTTTATCTGAATCAGGCTAAGAAATTACTGAATATCCCTGAATAACATCTTCTCTGTTATATTCTTTCGAAACATTTTTATAATGAGAGTTGAAAACAACTATGAGGAACAGTGAATAGAGAGTACTATATTCAGAAATCATTTTCTTAGCACCTATCCTGCAACAGATGTTTTAACCTTTTGTAGCCCACCCCACCCCACCCCACCCCGAAAACATTTAAATGTTACCTCCATTTGCCATTTCATTCATTCATTCCTCAAAAAAATGGAGAAATTCTTTCCAAGTTGGTGAAAATGGAAGCAGGGAGAGTTCAGTGCCTCGGAGGGTACAATATGTTCTGTTACATTACACTGTACTTTCTCCCTTTGCTCTGGTGGGAGAAAAGAATTTCTGTTCACATCCCCTCTTAACCCCCCCACCCCCAACCCCCCACCCCATGCCCTGTGTACCCCCACCACCCAACTGACATACAAAAAAAATTCTTATTCACTTAGTATGTAGGTCACATTACAGTGATGTCTAGCTATTGGACATGGGCTTAGATAACTGTTTGTGGAGTATTAAATGCTTTCGCTGCCTCAGCAGCCTCTGCCACTGGTATTTCTCACACAGCTGTGCAACTGAAAGGAGGCAGCACTGCAGCAAAAATCATGTCACATAAATACACACACACTCACACACACACACACACACACACACACACACACATGCTTTCACCCTCGGACGCTCTTTGTGTATACTAAAAAAAAATTCTTGTTTGCATAAAGCATTTGCTTTTCTCCGATTAAAGTGGCTTATGTGTGGTAGAGAAGTGCTTTTGTATTGAGGTACAGCAGCATCTGTAAATGAGGACCGGGCTGCTTGAATATGAAGTAAACCCATTGACCTGAGGTGCTAACTCAAGCAGATGAATCTTTGCTTTTCTTTCTTCTTATCCCTGTTTGCTTTGGGTGACCTTGCGCACCAGCCTTGATGCAGTGTGTTCACATAGCACAGGCCTAATGGCTTAGATAGGCCACAACGCGGACACTACTTTCCACGGAAAACAACCCCTTCCTTCCCAAATTGTATTTGCGGTTCACGATTACTGTGGTGACCTCTGATTTGAAAATGGCCTGGCAAAATTTGACTGGCTTTTTTATACCATGAGGTGTTTTCTAAGTGTTCACCAGAAGGGCAGAAGACAAGAGGGGCACCTCGCTATTGTACATATTTGCCCTCTGATGCCTTTGCATGAAATGAAAGACGCAAGAAGTGTGTGTGTGTGTGTGTGTGTGTGTGTGTGTGTGTGTGTGTGTGTGTGTGTGTGTGTGTGTGTGTGTGTGTGTGTGTGAGTTATCCTACCCTCCCTCTGTCCTTTGTATGAAATGAGCCCAGATGGTGATTGATTTTTCAAGTGCTGACATCCCTGCTTGAGAAGCACCCCTCCTTTCTACACACACACACACACGCACGCACGCACACACACACACACACACACACGCACACACACGCACACACACACACACACACACACACACACACACTAACACACACACACTCTTTGTGCTGAACAAGTGAGGCACGCTAACATCTCGGTGCCATCATCATCTTTGTGACTGCCAGCAACCATCATTGATTTACAAAAGTATGGATGCAAACAAACAGAAACACACACACACACACACACACACACACACACATGCGCGCACACACACACTCATTCAAGCATGAGTATAGATCAAATACAACAAAGTAAAATTTTAAATTTCTTCATATTTTCACATTGTTGAATCTCTTGATATTAAATTGTTTTAAGTCAGTCATCAAGGAACTGATCGCAAAACATGACAGATGAAAAAAAAAATTGATTATGTGAGATTATATCAAGTAAATCAGTCAAGAATTCCAAACTGTTAGAATTTGTAGACTTACTGTGATTTATATTATAGTACATTAAATAGATTAAAACCTGTTGGCGGTGTCTCTCTGGCCTGATTAACTTGTCATGGACATTTTTCAGTACTTCCTGACATCTTTTAACAGCTTCAGTATTCACTTCATCAATTAATCAAAGAGAATTTTTCAAGATACATTAAACTTTCCCTTTTTTTTTATGCTTTAGGAGGGCAAAAAGTGACTGGAGTCATTTTTTGATGTACAATAAATTAGATTTTATAATAACTTGCACATTTAAATGCTGAATCAACTTAAGCCTCTATTCGGCTGAAAGATGTGGAAAAGGTCAGAGATAGAATGACCTTGCGATTAAAGAGAAAATAAAGATTTCATTGGAATGTTTCAGCAGACGGCTACAGAGACAGCAAGTGGGGTAAAGTGACAGAGGGCTGTACGCCACAGCAGCCCCATTGAGTTAAAGTGGCTGTGTGGCTAAATGATGTCATTGGCTAACTAGGCGTTCTCAGGCCATTGCCTCTGTTTGCGTGACTAAATACATACAATTAAGGCCTAGGCACTTCTCAATCTCTGTGAACTCATTGTTATCCCCGGGTTCAAGTGCACTGATAATGGGGGCCAGAGGAAAACAGGCGTAGCAGCGAGAGACAGAGAGCTGGTGGGTAAAATAGACATCTCATTATTAGTGGCATTCTCTTTCACCCCAACAGCGCTACTGAAGCCTTGCTCACTCATCTGTACCCTTTTTTTTCTGCCTGTTTTCTTTTTTTTTTTTTTTCCTGTGGCTCTTTTCTCTTTGTCTCATTTTTACCTCCATAAAGGGGGGGGGGGTTGTGTTTTCAGCCATGTTGGTTCATTCATTTATTCATTTGTTGGTTGGTTTGTCAGTATGATTTCTTTAAAATTGTAGAGTGGATTTGGTTGACACTTGATGTGAGGATGAGTCCCGGACCAGAAAAGACCCCCATTGTACTGTATTTATGTAGATCCACATAAATGTGTGGACCCAGGAACTTAAAATTATGACATTACTTGAAATGATTTTGAACTTTTTTTCAAACAACAACAACAAAAAAAGTCTGGTCCTGTCATCTTAATACACTGGTACCTCTACTTACAAATGTCTCTAATTTTCTACTCAACAGGAAAATATTGCCTCTTGTTACGACAGAAATTTCAAGTTACGAAAGGTAAAAATACAGTATGGGCTGATACTCGCAGCTCCCACAGGTTCCTGAACGCAACATTCTTATAGCTGCTCTGCCATTGGCTATTACCTAGTATCCTGGCATCCCATTGGCTAAGGGGGACCTCTGTGTGGAGCTAGATAGGTGTCTATGCAGCGTCCTCCTCATTCGGCCCTCGACCCATGAGGTGTTCTCATAGTTTTATGTAAATATATTAACTTTTAGAGTATTTACTATGGACCCCAAGAAAGTGACGGAGAAAAGAGGAAAAGAAAAGACGAAGAAAAGAGTTTTTTTGTCCGTACAAACAAAGTAAGAGATCATAGAAAAGCATGAAAAAGGGATGCGTTTGGTTGATCTCTCCAAAGAATATGGCCGTAATGCATCTACAATCACCACGTTATTAAAACTAAAGGAAGTTTAAGGAGTTTAAGTCATGGCGTGGGTGGTTGGAGAAGTTCAGAAGGAGGACTGGAATTCACTCTGTTGTTCATGGTGAGGCAGGAGCGCATGAACCAAAGAGGGTAAAAAACAATGAGGACAGCAGTTAAAAGGTTAATGACCATCATTTTTATTCTTTATTCTTTGTTTTTAACGTTATGCACAACTCTCATTTATTGTGTAATAATCTAATCGTAACATGTATTTGTTACATGTTTTGATGCATTTTTATGCTTTATAAAACATTTATGTCTGAATTTTGGGGGGGCTTGGAACGGATTAGGGCATTTTCATGGAAAACGCGTCTCTACTTACAAATTTTTCTACTTACGTAATTTCTTCCGGAACCAATTAATTTCGCAAGTAGAAATATGTTTTAAGACTCATACGTTTGATTTTCGATCAGGCTTTGTTATATTACGGGGAATGTTACGGGGAATGAGGTATTTGTGTCTCTTTGTTTCTGTGTCCCCCACCGTGGTCCTCTTACTATATCCAGCTCACTTACTGCCATACATTTAGCTGTTTTTACATGAGCACTGACTATGACACACACCTTGTTTGAGTGTAAACAACCGTAATGCCAACTCTAAATGCATCATTAGTCAGTTGGCTGCTGTGAAAGTGGAGGAACCGTGGAAAAGTAGACAAACCAAGACAGAGCTAAAAGTGTTCTAAAAGAGCAAATACCTCCTAGAGACCAACTGTCCACGAACACTCATCAGAGACATGCAGCAACACCGTACGAGTGAACACACCTCACTAGACCTTTATCATCTTTGACTTCAGTTTCTATTTGGCGGCGGTCCTGGATGCGACTGAGGAGCAGCTGCAGAAGCATTTTGGTTTTTTAAAAATTAAGAATGCTCACAAAAAGTAGAAAGTCATCCTCCAAGCCAGCAACTAAAGCCTCAGTGCAGCTTGTCTGGACCAGTAGAGGTCACATTATGGCCCTGCTCCCATGACGCATCACACACACACACACACACACACACACACACACACGCACACACAGATTGAGTGTAATCGTCTAAAGTGAGACTTCCCTGATGGCTTCAACACTTGACAGTGATGCCCTCAAGTCTCAGAGAAAACTCTGTAACTGGAGAACGATTGCTTCTGTCTGTCTTGAGTAACTGGATCACCGTACCGTCCTCCCTGCCCACAGGCACAAACACACACACAGACACACACAGACACACACAGACACACACAAAATCACAGTCAAACATTAATGTGCACACAGAAACAGCACAATGATGTAGATAGTCTTTCACTCAGCCACACACAGGCAGAGATACGGATAGATATGACTAACTATTCAGGAAGAGAAAGTGCACACACACACACACACACACACACACACACACACACACACACACACACACACACACACACACACTGCCTGCATGCATGATTGTGTTTAACAAGAGGTGTATTTGAGGCGTGGCGGGCACGGCGATGCGTTCTCTTCCAGTCGTCGTCGGACGCGGCAGCGGTAGCCTAGGTAAATGGATCTTATTTACCGACGCGTCAACACGTGTAAGGGGGCTTACGGCTCATTACTCCAGGCCTGGTCCTCTCTGCTCACACACTGATGGATGGCAAGGGCTGCTGGGAGGAGGTGCAGGTGGTGGGGTGGGAAATGGAAAGCAGGGATGGACATCGACCTTTTCCCGCCTCCCTTCCTCCCGCCTCGCCCTCTTGCTTTCGCTATTCCTCCCCTCACTTTCCTCCATCCACTTTTTTTTTTTTCTTGCCACCAGATGTAATTTTCTTTTCAGTTCACATATTCTGTAACTAACTAACACACACACACACACACACACACACACACACACACACACACACACACACACACACATACAAAACACTCAATAGGGAGAAAATTGCAGCCAGTTCATGAAAGCTTTTCAATTTGTAGATCTATACATCTTGCGTCTTCACCTGGAAAAAAAGAAAGCTCCATCAAACATAGAATTTTAAATACACAATTTCTAACAAACAAACAAACACATTATGAACATTATGGGCCAACTATGGAAATCTACAGTATATATTGGGCCCTCAATTTTGACATTTCATTGACAGTAAGAAATGCTCACATGTAAGTAAATGATGGTCTACCTCAAGTTTCAGGATACAGGTTTTATGTCACACTGTCACACATATAGTTGTGTGCATCTATATCCAGACTTAATATCTTTAAAACTCTGGCCTACAATAAGGTTAGACTTTAGTCAGGGTTCCTCCAAAAAAACTGTGTACAGTGCACCCTCGTTCTTTGCGATTAAGGAATCCGCGATCGATATTGCGATCTATTTATCTTATTATTTACGGTAATTTAAACATGTATGAACCCTCCCCATACTGATATTAAATTACCTTCTATCTCTTTTGTCTTTTCCCACACTCTTATCGACTGTTTAAAAGCATTTTTGTGTCTCACAAAAGTTCGAGACTGACGGAACGGAGCGCACTTCCGGATGCCGTCAGCAAATAGAATGCGCGTACGGTGTCACGTGACTGCCGACCAAAAATCCGTTGATGCGCGAAGGCGCACTGCATCACCATTTTTAAACTAATTTTGTCCAGATTCATGGGGAAACTTGACACTGGGAACTCAAACATACTCCCCAGTACTTGAGCAAACCTTTACACTGTCCTTTCACACTTACGACAAAATCAACATGTTAGTGGGTTTTGTGCCCCAAGGGGTATGTTTTAGGTCAGGTCTGCTGCTTTCAAGTCCTTCACCAAGTTCAAAACCAAATCTCCTGCATGTGATAAACTTTCAAACCCTTACATTAACTCCCTGTCACCTAATTGTTACCAGCACACAGACCTGCGCTGTAAATTTCTAACACATACACACACACACACACACACACACTCCACACACGCTGCACTAACCCCCAGAACCCTGAGACAAGTCCATTGCCTTAGAGCTCGTGGAGCATTCCTCTCGTTCATGGAAGCAAGGACCTCCTTATGAAGCGCTAAATTGGCTGCAGATTGCTCTTTAACCTCAGGGTTACACTGCACACTCACACTAACCCGTGTGTGAGCGCACACGTAGACCGAGGCAAGCACACACGCACATCAGCACACACCATTTGTGTGGGCAGTTAAAGTCTTAGGGGAAATGGAGTGTGGTTTTTACAACTCAATGGGGAGGTCAAAGGTCGACAGATTTGTAACAATCTCTAAGGATCTGTCAGTCAATGCTAAGATGCCAAGGCAACAACGGCACTCGTGCGCATGCACACACACACACACACACACACACACAAGCATGCACGCGCACACACACACGGGTACACACACACACACACACACATATAAACACTTTTTTTTCACTTTTTTTGTGGTCTTTCTTTTCTGTTTTTTATTTCCCCTACTCTTTCAAATTTCTGTTTGGGAATACTTGACAGAGAGTTTTTGTTATCATTTATTATTTTGTTCTTATTCATTATCATCCTATTATTACTTCATTTTCATACATTTTACGCCACACAACAAATTGCCTTGCAGTCATCACTGAGGGTTTACTCTCCCAACACTCTTTATTTATAAAACTGTTTTTTTTAAATAACTACCAGGCTTTAACATCTTGATAAAACTAATATATAATTTTACCATTTTTTTTCTTTTTACTTAAACAGTTATAACATCGTTATTATTAAAATAAGTAAAATCAACAGTTTAGTTTCTATATAGTACTATTGGCAAAAACTCAATCCTTGCATACGCTTCTACTGTATACTCTATTCTGTTATTACTTTTGAGATGCATAAACATCATTCTGGGATGCACAAATTTTACTTGAAGCGCATCCCAGGGATGCACTACTTTCTTGAGGTAAAATGAACTTTGGTAGTACCGTGTATATTACCATACTCCATGACTGAGCACGTAAGTCAAAACACTCGTTACCTGAATAAATTTTACGCATTTGAATAACTAAAATCATTCTAATCTCTTCCAGCCTTGTAAAAAAGCCGCAAACCCCCTGAATGCAGCAGGGCCAAAACATTTATGGGTATGAACGGGCAGTGGGAGGTGACACATCCGCCAACACATGGGAAAGAATGAGATCCGGTCTCAGAAGATGTATCCATCCGCCAACTAGCGGTGGTGTCCCAAAGCATGGCTCGCAACTCAGATTTTTGCTCATATAACTTTATAATATTAATAATCAGACTCTTGATGTGTTTTACAACTTATTTTAAGAATAAGTAAAGAGTCTCACAGCTTGGTTGAACCTAGTTGGTAAAGTGGATCAAATGCCACCCACATAATTTAGAGTTGGTTCAGCCCGGTTTTGGACTTGCCGATTGCCCTGAAAGGACAGCCCAGTCCCTCGGCTACCCGTTCAGCCCTCTGTAAAACCAGGCTTGCTTTGACGTTCCAGTCCTTGACGGCGTGATGCATGTCCGTCTGTTCTCTTGTCATACTGTCATAGAAATCAAACTGTGGCTGAGGAGAAAGAGGCATTTGTTGTTTTGCTTGCCTCTTAAAAATCGGTCTTATCAGATTAAATTTATGCAGATTATTTTGGATTGTCAGACGTGTCTGACTTATTTACAATGCTTCTTCTTCTTTTTTTTTTTTTTTAACTTTGATTCGGTATTTTTGCATGCGTGGGCATCTTATTCTCTTCTCAATACTCCCTATTGTGTACGTTACATGGTGAATATGCTTTTCTACATGACTCACTCTGCTCTTCCAGGAGAATTAAGATCTGCTTGTTTCTTTTCCCAAATTACCTTTAACATGTTTGCGTTAGATGGAAAGAGAAGCAGACAGGGAACTTCAAAGGTGAGGAAAGAAGGAAAAAGAGGGAGGTTATTCATCCGTATCAATGAGTCAGTTAACATTTAAATGCAGTTTTTGGGACATTCAGATGTTTGATTTTTTTGATAGGTTTTGCAAAGAAACAGTTAAGAGCATCTTTTGAAACGGAACAAAAGAACCCTGGTAGAGGCTCAGTGACGCCTGCCAGCTCTTCCATTGTACGAGCCTATGAATGATTAAGCTACTGTAGCAACAAGAGCAGATCACATTACAGACGCCATTTTGTTAGCTCGCCTGCAATCTTTCATATCTCCACCAGGTTTATTCCCAAACACGACGGTGGTGCTGCGTATATTTCTATGTGTGTGTGTGTGCGTGTGTGTGTTTGTGTGTGAAATGGGGGTTGGGGTGCACGCTGGGTGGTATGCTCAGAGTCAATGCCACAAATTGTTGTTAGATGCAGGTCTCTGTCTGCCGTGCGTTTTGGACAGGAAGGTAACGTGTTTGGCTTTGTTCAGTCTTCCTGGCAGCCGGCGCGAGCTGACATCTGTTCCCTCCTAACCACTCAGACTTATCTCCATCAGGGAACACACACAGACAGATATACAAGCGAACACACGCTGTCACACGGAACACACACACACACACACACACACACACACACACACATGCATCGTTTTTACGCAGCCGTAACAATACACACTCTCGCTTTGACTCACTTGGACTAATTTTGCGATAATGGAGAGTTAAGTGTGCATTCAAACACTTGATGGATAAAAAAAAAAAAAAAAAAGCCACAGATCGCAAAGTAACGTAAAAACATGGAAATGCGTGCACGTATATTTACGTGCACGTATATTTACGTTATTTATATTTACGCCAGGCTGTTATTTGGGGGAAAAAGAGGAGGAATGGGATGCTTTCCTCATGAATTTGGGGGCTGAGTGTGGCAGCATTGCAAATTTTATTGCATCGCTAATTTCTCTCATTGGCAGCTGAGTCCCTGGCAGAGAGGCCTAGGTGTACATCTTAGACATGTGGAATCTGAAGGCAGAGTGGCAGGAACACTTTCCGGGTAGATGAATTAGGAATTTCAGTCAGTTTTGCCTCTCTTAAGCAAATAACCGTCTGCAAAAACCTGCTGGTGTGTAACAGACTGCCTTTTTTTTTTTTCCCTACTGAGATGAGAGGACGAAAAAAAAAGAAGGACGGATGGAGGGAAAAGGACAGAGGTCTGCGTGTGAGAGAAGGGGGGGGGGGGCTGTTTGAAATTAGCCCCTCCACTCTGGGGTCCTGGGAAATGAACGTGACACGTCCAAATTTGGTGTTTTTGTTGCAATTACCAGAAAACACCAGATGAATTCTTTGCAAGCCATGTGTGCTGGTTTTGTGTATGCATGAGTTGTGTGATTGTGTGTATGTGTGTGTGTGTGTGTGTGTGTGTGTGTGTGTGTGTGTGTGTGGGGGGTGAACGCATGAATGTGTGAGCATACATGTGTGTTCATACGTTAGTGTGCGAGGCTGTGTACGAATGTGAGCAGGTGGCAGGCATATTTGAAGATGACAGTAGGGGTCTGACCCATGCCAGGCCCAATAAAACGGCCTTGTGATGGAGCTCATGTGACGCACCGTCCCTGGGGCTCTGAGGTCTTTCTTTTGCACATACACACACACACACACACACACACAAACATAGACACACATGTGCAACACACATACACACAGTGCCTCATTTCCCTCGTGGTGCTTCCCGTCAGATAGAGAAGGAAGCGCTCTGATTGCTGCTGGTTTGTGCGTGGCCTGTGTGTGGTCTAATGAAGACACACGGCTCTCTCAGCGCTCGCGCTACACAACTAAGGCGTCACCTTTGCATCTGGCGCACCAACTCTTTCTTATTTCCAGTTGTAACAAGCACCTACGTCTGTTTTGAAATAAGTCATAAGTCTTCCTTTAATTCTAAATTTAAATTACAGCATTTTCTGCAACATAAGGCGCACCTAAAAGCCTTTCATTTTCTCAAAAACCGACAGTCTGTTCTTATAATCCAAGTGCGCTTTACATATGGAAACAGTTTTAAAATAAGTCATTCATTGAACGTGCGCCTTATAGTCCAGTGCGCCTTATAGTGCAGAAAATACTGTACGCTTGTCCATAACGACAGAAAAAAAGAAAAGCATTTGTACAACCATATGTTTGTGACATTTGAAGTACGTCAGATAACTTTAACCAGACTCAAATTTAGAAATGAGAAAACTCAGAAATCAGCTGCTGGGAGGTCATTTTCACAAAATGAAACATTTCCTTTAATGTTGCCACGTCTGTCAGCGTTTTAAGACCTCATGCGAACATATTCTAATCCCCACTGCTGCTCTGCTCTTCAGCTCAGACCCGGTGGGAGACATTCTTTATTTCATACGTTTGTCATCACATTTAATGCTGGTTCAAACATGTGACCTCCCATCAGGAAGGAACTTCATTTCAATTGAGCTTTGTTGTCTTTTGTCTGGCCTTCATTGGTGGTAGACTTTCAGTTTTTAAGACTATAGAATGCAATAACTTATATCTTATTTGTTTGGTCTAACCCTGCTGTTCTGTGATTGATGACATTATTTATCTTTGAAACCTCTTAAATCCACTCATTGTTTCTTTGTATAAATGAAACACAGCTCAAAAACAGAAGAAAGAACGGCTTTTGATCTTGTTAACTTTTTTGCCACCCCTACAAACGTCAGAGCTCCACTTTGGCGTCCTAAATCATAATAGTGTGGTCACACCCCCTGCTTGAAACTTTTAACTATTTTGTAACCCAGGCAGGTTTAAAAGTAAGCACTAAATATATTCTGTGTGTGTGTGTGAGAGGCTGACGGTGTTTCCATCATAGATTTCCTTGACAGTGATGCTGTGAGGCGGACAAAACTGTCTCCGAGACAGAGAGGTAAACAGGTTGGGGTGTTAGCTGTCAGCGAGACAGACATCCATCTCTCCTCATGCTCTATCATGCTGCTGGGAGCATTTCATCAGACAGAGACGGAGCGATGGTCTTGTTGTAACTGTGTCTTCTTCTTCTTTTCCTTTTGGCTTTTCCCTTCAGGGGTCGCCACAGCGAATCAACCGCCTCCATCTAGCCCTGTCTTCTGCATCCTCTTCTCTCACACCAACTACCTTCATGTCCTCTTTCACTACATCCATAAACCTCCTCTTTGGTCTTCCTCTAGGCCTCCTGCCTGGCAGTTCAAAACTCAGCATCCTTCTACCAATATATTCACTATCTCTCCTCTGGACATGTCCAAACCATCTCAGTCTGGCCTCTCTGACTTTATCTCCAAAACCTCTAACATGTGCTGTCCCTCTGATGTACTCATTCCTGATCCTATCCTTCCTGGTCACTCCCAGAGAGAACCTCAGCATCTTCATCTCTGCTACCTCCAGCTCTGCCTCCTGTCTTTTCCTCAGTGACACTGTCTCTAGACCAAACAACATCGCTGGTCTCACCACAGTTTTGTACACCTTTCCTTTCATTTTAGCTGAAACTCTTCTATCACACATCACACCTGACACTTTTCTCCACCCATTCCATCCTGCCTGGACACGCTTCTTCACCTCTTTTCCCCACTCTCCATTGCTCTGGACTGTTGACCCCAAGTACTTAAAATCCTCCACCTTCTTGATCTCTTCTCCCTGTAACCTCACTCTTCCACTTGGGTCCCTCTCATTCACACACATGTACTCTGTCTTACTGCGGCTAACCTTCATCCCTCTCCTTTCCAGGACAAACCTCCACCTCTCTAGCTTCTCCTCCACCTCTTCCCTACTCTCACTGCAGATCACAATGTCATCTGCAAACATCATAGTCCATGGAGATTCCTGTCTAACCTCGTCTGTCAGCCTGTCCATCACCATAGCGAACAAGAAGGGGCTCAGAGCTGATCCCTGATGCAGTCCCACCTCCACCTTGAACTCCTCTGTCACACCTACAGCACACCTCACCACTGTCTTACAGTCCTCATACATGTCCTGCACCGCTCTAACATACTTCTCTGCCACCCCAGACTTCCTCATACAATACCACAGTTCCTCTCTGGGCACCCTGTCATAAGCTTTCTCCAGATCTACAAAAACACAATGCAGCTCCCTCTGGCCTTCTCTGTACTTCTCTATCAACATCCTCAAAGCAAATACTGCATCTGTAGTACTCTTTTTTGGCATGAAACCATACTGCTGCTCACAAATGCTCACTTCTGCCCTTAGTCTAGCTTCCACTACTCTTTCCCATAACTTCATTGTATGGCTCATCAGCTTTATTCCTCTGTAGTTGCCACAACTCTGCACATCTCCCTTGTTCTTAAAAATGGGCACCAGCACACTTCTCCTCCACTCCTCAGGCATCTTCTCACTATCTAAGATCCTGTTGAACAACCCAGTCAGAAACTCTACTGCCACCTCTCCTAGACACTTCCAAACCTCTACAGGTATATCATCAGGACCGACTGCCTTTCCACTCTTCATCCTCTTCAGTGCTCTCCTCACTTCATCCTGGCTAATCTTTGCTACATCCTGGTCCACAACAGTCACCTCTTCTAGTCTTTGTTCTCTCTCATTTTCCACGTTCATCAACTCCTCAAAGTACTCTTTCCATCTTCCCATCACACTGCTGGCACCTGTCAATAGACTTCCATCCCTATCCTTAATCACCCTAATCTGCTGCACGTCCTTCCCATCTCTATCTCTCTGTCTTGCCAGCCTGTATAGATCAGTCTCTCCCTCCTTACTGTCCAATCTAGCATACAAGTCATCATAAGCTTCTTGTTTGGCCTTTGCTACCTCTACCTTCACCTTACGCTGTATCTCCCTGTACTCCTGTCTACTCTCCTCAGTCCTCTCAGTGTCCCACTTCTTCTTAGCTAACCTCTTTCTTTGTATACACTCCTGTACCTCCTCATTCCACCACCAAGTCTCCTTATCTACTTTCCTTCCAGATGACACACCAAATACTCTCCTACCTGTCTCCCTGATCACATTAGCTGTAGTTGTCCAGTCATCTGGAAGCACCTCCTGACCACCCAGAGCCTGTCTTAACTCCTTCCTAAAGGTCATGCAACACTCTTCCTTTTTTAGCTTCCACCATTTCGTCTTCTGCTCTGTCTTTGTCCTCTTCATCTTCCTCACCACCAGAGTCATCCTACACACCACCATCCTATGCTGTTTGGCTACACTCTCGCCTACCACTACTTTGCAGTCACTGATCTCCTTCAGGTTACATCGTCTACACAAGATGTAGTCTACCTGTGTGCTCCTACCACCACTCTTATAGGTCACCCTATGTTCCTGCCTCTTCTGGAAGAAAGTATTCACGACAGCCATTTCCATCCTTTTTGCAAAGTCAACTACCATCTGTCCTTCTGCGTTCCTCTCCTGGATACCAAACCTGCCCATCACTTCCTCATCACCTCTGTTACCTGCACCAACATGTCCATTGAAGTCTGCACCGATGACAACTCTCTCACTTCTAGGTATGCTCTGCATCACTTCATCAAAGTCCAACCAGAATTTCTCCTTCTCCTCCAGCTCACATCCTACCTGTGGGGCATACCCACTAACAACATTGAACATCACACCTTCTATTTCTAGCTTCAGACTCATCACTCTATCTGACACTCTTTTTACCTCCAGGACATTCCTAACAAACTCCTCCTTCAAGATAACCCCTACTCCATTTCTCTTCCCATCTACACCATGATAGAACAACTTGAACCCTGCTCCTAAACTTCTAGCCTTGCTACCTTTCCACCTGGTCTCCTGGACACACAGTATGTCTACCTTCCTCCTCTGCATCATGTCGACCAACTCTCTACCTTTTCCTGTCATAGTTCCAACATTCAACGTCCCTACTCTTAGTCCTATACTCTTGGCGCTCCTCTTCTGTTTCTTCGTGCGAACGCACTTTCCTCCTCTCCTTCTTCGACCAACAGTAATCCAATTTCCACCGGCGCCCTGTAGGTCAACAGCGCCGATGGCGGTCGTTGTTAACCCGGGCCTCGACCGATCCGGTATGGAAGTCATATGTTTGATTCGCATCTTTGATTTGGCAAAAGTTTTACGCCGGATGCCCTTCCTGACGCAACCCTCTGTATTTATCCGGGCTTGGGACCGGCACAATAAGACACTGGCTTGTGCCCTCTTGCGGCTACATTACTTGTTGTAACTGTGTGCTTGTATTAAATAGAGGATCTCGACAACCTTCCTTACAAGTGCATATGGCAGATTCACTCCTTGTAGCTGCAATGATGGAGGAGCAGTTTTTATAGAACAGCTTTATTAACCCCAAAAAGCTGCAATCTGTTCAGTAAACTATTTATTGTGCAGAACATCTGTGTGTCCACCACAATTATAGATGGAAACACAAGCATGTGTATGATCTGGTCACTCTATTGTACTTAATACATTATTTCAATTCAAATGTATATCTTAAAAAAATTGGTCCGAGACATCAAATCCGGGGTGCTAGAGTGAGGTCATTTAATAAATTGTTGTTTCAGGTATTTAAGTTACTACACCACAATTTAAGGTGGAAAAAAAAAAAAAAAAAGTTTAGCTTGGATTATTGCTGAAGTCATCTGTTTCAGTTTTATCCATCAGTTGTCTGAGGGCTTGATTACAGCGGAACGCCTGAGTCACGCTCCGGTGGCGTCACGATGGTCGAGGCACAAATCAAGGATAAATTATCAAATTAACAAAATGTGAGAAAGTCAACAAAACCAGGCAGGAAGCACGTTTCTTTTGAAGCCAGGAGGTGGACAGAATAAACCCGCTGACTCGCACATTAAGTTCGTTCACTTATTCTTAACTGCTTCAGCTAAATTTGTAGAGGGACATTTTTTTGCCAGGTCCTATTTTTCTCTTCTGTTTTGCTTTCTGTTTTACATTTGGTCTAAAGATCTTTTATGGCTGTTCTGTAAGTTCGTAAAATTAGATGTGTGTTTTTAATTGAGTGTAAATTACTGTACAGGGAGATATTTCACATGTAAATATATGAATTGATTCTTCAAACAGAAAACCAGCATGCATTTCCATATGCCACAATTAATATTCTTTTATCAAACGAAGTCTAAAGACTGTTTTCGACAGAACAGACCAGGCAAACATCAGGTATATAACGTGTGGGTGAATGATTGATAAGCGCATTTCCAATGACAAGGGCTTTTTTTTTTTCCAATGTCTCTACTTATTTATTTAAATTTATAATCACAATAATAGAAAAACTGATTGTCCTTCAAACCCAAAATCATGATATCATATGTCTTCCTTTTATAGCTTTCTTTTTGTCAGTGAAGTTTTAATTCTTCACCTGACATGAAATATGTGGGAAGCACAAAGCCAAAGGAAATGTATTTGTGTAGAAATGGTGAGAATCTAATTCTGCCGCTTTACCCCAATTTTGGACCCCAGTTTCTGATTTGATTTCCATTTTCCGCATAATCTTTTCATCAGCATATTCAAAGTTAATGTCAAGAGCTATTTTTCCTGCATTCTCTTCTTGTTTGTGTCCTGCAGGATAAATTCTCAGCAATTTGGTAAGTTTTCATTGGAGTCGGTCGGTATTTGCATAATAATCTGATATTTTCTTATTATTATTTATGATCAAATGCACTTTGGTTTCAACTTTCTCACCAAACTGGTTGAAGAAACGGTCTTTAGATAGAACGTGTTTGTACAGAATAGGTGCAGAGATATTTCATAAGGTTCCACTGGAAGCAGCTGTGGGTGAAGGTCCTAGAGAACCAATTCAAAACCAAAGGACAAAAATAGACAATAAAGATCTTATTTGTACCTAACGATATAAAATAAATGAGATGATGCTTATACATTATTAAAATCAATTTAATTAATCAGTCAAACATCGAAATGGGGTTACTTTAAGGACATATTAGGAACCATGTGATCAGAGGATAGGCATACACAAACCCGGTGTTCTCACCTGAGCCCTGAGGTCCAACAGGTGTCTGAATCCATTTAACAGTCAGCAAAGGTAATAAAAGTAAATAGAGCCTGATATGAACCTGTTATACAACCAATGTCGTCCATATCAAGTAAAGTAGCAGCAATATCCAAAACAGAAAATCCAAGTTTTGGTGTCCACCCCCACCTCCTCATCCTGTGGAATGGCTCTAGAACAATGTCACACTCTTCCCACTGATCCTCCCAACTAACAAGAGTCATCAAACTTAAATCTAGAGGCTGAACTCGTCCTTCCCAGAGCATCAAACACAACACTTTGTCATGCTGCTTATATCTGGGTAGGTCCAGATGAGACACATCAGGCTTTGATGTACCTCCAATGGAATCACATAAGCAAACGTTTGAAAGGTTTGACATGTGGACTTAGGAGGCCCCCCCACAATTTCTAGTAGGACTTGAGTACTATTCTTAAGGTAGGGGCAGTATTTATTTATTTATTTATCACAGTTTCTCACAAGCAGCCCTTCACAACTCTTCTCGTCTGATCTCCACATTACAAATCCCCAACTCCAAAGGAGAGCAGGATACCATGGATACGGTATTTTGATAGAGAACCTTGATCGCGACCACCTCACCCTATCTCATCTCCATCCCAAAGCATCTTCCATAAACAATGAAAAGTTAATGAAGAGGTAACTTAATGATGTAATGAATATAAGAGAGTCCAAGGTCAAAGCTGGTTATAGACTGGAGATGGGCACAAGACGGGGGCAGGAGATAACACATGGTTTTATATACCTCACACACACAGAGACACACACACACACACACACTCTGTATGTGCAGTGGTATTATTAGATATACAGTGTGGATCTAAATATTGTCTGTCAACTGGCTGATAACAGTCCCGGGTTTGGAGCTGTCGGCACAAACGATCTTTATAGCTCATATATAACCTATAGGGTCAACTACCACATCAGTAGCAGCTTATGGTATGTATAGTAGGAGCGTGCCACGTTTAAAAATGTACAATATCACACATTTTCAGCACTTTCAGTGTCATTAATGTTGACCTGGCTGACAGACGGCTGTTGATGTGGGCTTTGTGAACAACAACAACAACAACAACAAAAAAAAAAGAGCTCCTGGGTGAAAAATGTTTATCACAACCTTGTTACTCTCTTTATACTACATAGACCTATACTGGCATGAGTCATTAAATGCATGGAAAGCCAATGGGTAAAGGACAGAATAAGATCAAACCCAAAATACTGTTATCATTGGATCATGTGTGAGGCTATACGGGTGTGGGCAGCAAGAGAAAATGAATATTTGTGCATATGTAATGTGGGCATTTGGAGCAGCATGTGTGGGCTCGTGTGTCGTCATATGTGTGTGAGGTTGTGTGTGTGTGTGTGTGTGTGTGTTGTCAGACAGGGTTAAAGCTGTAATTAAAAATGAAAGACACAGATTAGTGTTTGGTGGAGCCAGGTAAGATCAATAGACTCTGGTGAATGGCTGTTGGTTTGGTTGGTTTGTACAGTATGTGGGCAGGAGTGTGTTGGACGTGTGTGTGTGTGTATTATGCTTTTAAATGATGAGTAGATGAAATACACGTTAAAAAAAAAAAAGAAAGAAAAGAAACTCTTTTCATGACTGCGCGGCACTTGAATTGAATTTGTTCAGCAAAATCTCTGAATTGGACTGAAAATACCAACGGAACATATCCGATTCATTATTACCTACATGAGTGCAGTCGTAAGAAAGGGCACGGGCAGCGTGTGAGGGGGGTAAGACGATAAGGAAATGAAAGAGAGGATAGAAGTTCTCTGCATGTGGGTTCCCAGCAGCCAGGTGCTCTTAGTCTTCGATCTGTTTGGCCTCCACAGAGCTAAAGAAGTGTCTACACCTCACTTTATCCCCTTATAGCCTTTCACACCACAACATATGGGGGAGGATGTGAGGGGAGTGGGGGTAAGGGGGGGGGGGTACTGAGTGGAGAATACGGTCAGGGAAGAGAAGTATGGGGAAAGGAAAGTGCCTGAAGAAGGAAAGTGGGTAATGAAGATTAACAAACGGAGTAATTGAAGGAATGTATGCTTTCACACTGCAGTAAGCAAAGTTTAAGTGTACATCCTGCTGCAGAGAGGCATCGCAGCGAACACACACAGCCTGTCGTACAGTAAGGATGAGTGAAAAGGCCAGAACCCGGCCGTCATAGTCTTTTTTTTTTTTCTTTTAGAATGAATCTACCGTATCTCCGTTGGGGGAAATAAGAAAGCTTTTTTCACGTGTTTTCTCGTTTATGATGATTTGATCAGCGCAGCTCTTTCTGGCGATGATGGCATCAACACGTGTCTCGTCTCTCCTTACATCCTGTCACCGTGAAAGGTTGGCTTTGTAAAGAGGTTCTTAAAAGTTTTGAAAGCAATAAGATATTTCGTTTTATTTCACTTCTCTACAAAACCGTGCAATAGTCATTTTAGTTAAAAAAAAAAAAAAAATCACCCCCATTACACCTTGAATGAATGCTAATGAAGTGATGGGCTCTTTGCCCAGAGACGATCTATGCACGGGTCAACATGTAGAGACATCAAATATTGATGCAGTTGAATGTATGGGGTGTAAAGTACGGGGATAACACAACTTCATTCGTTCAGATGTCAAAAAATGGATAGCTGCTTATTTTTACTACTCGCTCCTTCTGGAATTATCCAGACACTTTACATCTTGTTAATGGAAGGACCGGAATTTTTGTTGTGTTAATTAAGTTGTGGCTTTGTTTAAAGAATAACATACCTTTGTATGTCTGCAAGTGTAGATGAAATGTGACGATCTTGCAATGAAATGTAGGGATTCTTCCGCAATGTTTTTTCTTAGCTACAGATAAAAAAAAAAAAACAAAGTAGTGGGATGTCAGAGGACACAAAATCCATATTTGAAGTGTTTTTAGACGTTCAATGGCCTTGCAGAGGTGCAGCCGAGCACCAACTTTGACCGGAGTCTTTCTCCCGGTTTTTTCCTGTCAATCTCTTCCCTGTGCTAAAAGCAGAAGACACTAAACTTAGGTTCCCCAGGGCAATCTGCGATCCATCCGATCTGCTGTCCAGCAGACACAGTAATGCACTGGCACTGTACAGCACTCTAACGTATAATATTATAAGCATGGATTCTCCATTATTAGATGAAAAGAATGGAATATCTGCTGTGGGTGTTTTTGCGAAGGTTAAAGAATTTTTAATTGAAGACCCAGACTGTTTTGCATATAATATATCATCACCTGGGCTGCATTCTCAATTTAAAACCCATAATGTGTAGCCTAATGCTATTTAGGTATGGATTTATGGTTTATGTTTGTGAGGCATACTTTAAAAAAAAAAAAAAATCCATAACACCTAACAATAGAAATAAGATCTATGTTCTTTATTCTCTAGTTTCAGGATACAGTTGTCTTCAGAGTCCAACTCAGCAGCTGCAGCCACATTCAGAGTCCAACTAAGCAAATTAGACCTGCTGGAATGTTTGGAGACATAACTGCTGACGTGCTCACAGGTTCTACCGTGCTGGCCGTCTACGTTTAAAGTCCAAGCTAAAGCTGCCATTGGTTAAGTTAGAGAAACAAGCAACATCAAATTCCCATCGGTTTCCAAAGACTCCTCCATAACTAACACATGATCGCGCTGACAGTCATTCCAGTTCCAGCTGGAAGAGTTTGCCACCTTCAACAAGCTCTTTTACCTTTTTCAGTCTGATAAATGCTCGAATAAACAACTGTGTTAAATGTAACAATCACATAAACACAAGCAAAATAGCCGTCAAGAATGCACCTCAGTCCAAAAATGCTGCCTGGCCCAGCAGTTACTGTTTACTGCTGTTGGAGTGTGTGTGTGTTTGTGTGTGTGTGTGTGTGTGTTGGTTAGCTTTTAAACAAGTCTGTTGTCGCTGCTGCAGCAACACTCGTTCTTTGGCTCTGGGCTGTTTAGGTTGGATATTCGACAGATGTTCTCTCTGAAATGAATGAATGATGACCCAAAAATGATTTCACTGTGGATGTGAAAATGCAGCACATCATTATCATTGCTAACTGTATCTAACAACACATGTCTCAAACACGTGTGGAAAATCCTGACACTATAGGGAGGGACATGAAAGTGTGATACATGTGGCTGTTGGCCTTATCTAGCAGGTCGACGTCGGGACACTTCTTCTCTACCTTCAATGAAGTTCTTCTACAACAAAGCATCACTTCATTATTCATTATTTTAACAGACCTACCTTCGACTTTAGTGACAATGCTGTAGACCAGTGGTCACCAACCTTTTTTGCACCATGAATCCTACATGTAAACTTTATTAGTAGTATCCTCGTAACATCATGGCAATGTTTGTTTTATGTTGGTTTTGCTGGCTTGGGAGTTTCTGTTTACCTGTAATAAACTGTAATCCCTCATTACTCGCAGTTAATACGTTCTAGGAGCCAGCCGCAAAAACTAAATTCCGCGATAGAGTGACAAACTATTTATTTTATTATTTACGGTAATTTAAATGTTTATGAACCCTCCCCATACTGATATTAAACCACCTTCTATCTGTATTACCTTTTCCCACACTCTCATCGACTGTTTAAAGCACTTTTGTGTCTCACGGAAGTCCAAGAATCACGGAACGTAGCTCACTTCTGGATGCCGTCAGCCAATAGAATGTGCTTACGGTATCATGTGACTACCTACTAAAAATCAGCGTTGGAGTGAAGCCGCGTGTGTTGATGCGCAAATGCGCAACTGTATATATTATATATTAGTATTATTATTATTAAATATTATATATATATTATATATACAGTACATGTTATATATATGTGTGTATATATATATATATTGTATATTCAGCAGTATTATGTCTTTGCGGCTCCTTTAAGAAGGCAGTCATGTGACCTAGACAAGCATCTTGACAAGCGTAAAGAGTGACTCATTGGTAGATGTGGAGGAGAGAATCCGCTCATTTTCTCATTAAAAACAACAAAAAAACATTGTTAAGTATCAGATAATAACTAAAACAGAAATAATGTTAGTTCTGTATTCTTTCTGTGCGGCTCGGTACCGATTGTTGACCCACGGACCGGTACCGGTCCGTGGACCGGGGGTTGGAGACGGCTGCTGTAGACCAACATTACGTCAAACGTATGAATAGAAAATTCAGCTCAACACCTGTGGGCTTTGGAAGGATTCTCACATCGGCTGGTTTAATCTTTGCATCACCAGCCAGTCAGGATGGCTTGTGTATGTTGAGCGCCATGTTAACTCAGGGTCATTTATAAACACTCAGTTTCCCCTTCAAATTCCATTAAACCCTGTAGGAACACAAACACACTCTCCAAAAAGAAGCCCCGAAGCAGCAGCATTAAACAAGTGCTCTTATTTGGACGCAAATAGTGTGATCTTACTCTCATAAATCACCCTGAGATTGCACACTTGGCCCAAGCAAATGTGGGTTTCAGGTTTGTGCACCCCCTTCTGTAAACAGGTTCTCTTTTTCGACGAGTCGGTATGTGTGTGTTTGTCTGCAAGGTTACTGTGTTTGAGCCATTTTAAAAAAGACTCTTGCTGTAATCAAAAATAATAACTGCTTAAAGCGTAAACTCTTCCAAAGCCACCCCCCCCCCCCTCGCTCCACAACCCCCACCATTCTCCTTGAAGTATGAAATAATATTCTGTGTGTGGGCCCGGACCGAACGCTGAGAACGCAAACATTTCACAATAAAGTTGTTTAAATAAAGGCCTTGGCATAGATGACTGGGAGATAGAGGACATGCTGCGTTAATTACAAGCACCCGTTAAAATAAACCACCGGTATAAAATATGACTCTCTCTCCCCCCTCTCCTGTTCTTGGGGATTTGAACCTATATAATGTCAGCGAGGTGTGTACCTCACATGTGCTGTTTGGAGACCAAACACAATAGCAGCCCTTCTTATTTTTTTATTTATTTTTTTTGGGGAAATTGGAAAAGAAAGATAGACTGACAAAGCAAAAGAAGAAAAAAGAGCAGAAGAGGGCAAGATCAGCAAGAAAAAACAAAAAAAATACACACACACACACACACAACAGATCTGTACAGTCAACAAAGAAAGCAGTGTTTATTTTGCATTTACAGACTTTATGAATTCCTCTTGCCCTTGCCTCGCTGTTGCGTTAACTGAACGGGAAAATAGCCGAGTTAATCGCTTGATTTATTATTCTTTAAACTCCGCTCTGAAAAGTAATATAGTATAAAGGCACAGTAAAGACACTGGTGCTCTGCCCTCTGTATCCGTTTCCAGCCCTTCCCTTCCAGAGCTGTGTGTGTGTGCGCGCGTGTGTGTGTGTGTGTGTGTGTGTGTGTCAGTGAGTAAAGTTACACTGCAAAAAGAGAGAGAGAGGCAAAGAGATGGATTATTTTTCCTGAAGCATGGACTTAAAGTTCCTGCTCTCTGCTGCTGGGTGGCCCACTCCTCTTTAGCCATGTTAACATAAGAATAGAGGGGTGGCCAGAGGGGTGAGGGACGGGTGGGGTAGCTGGGGGTAACTGGTTTAAATTATTCTGCGCCTCCGCCGCTGCATAGCAGGAGCTGTTGTTATCCACTTAGAACATCAGACGATTTGTTCCTTCTCCCTCTCTCCTCTCCTCTCCTCTCCTCTCTCTCTCTCTCTCTCTCGCGCTCAACCCCGTGGGCGTCTTCTTTCATGACCCTTTGTACCAGCGTTGTGTTATAACGCCTGTCCCAGCCAGGGTGCACCACCTTTCCAGGCCCAAAACGCCTTCCCCCATCATACCGCAATCAAATAAACCACTTGTCGTTTTTGCCACGTTAAAAAAGTTCCACCTCATGTTTCAGTAGTATCTTTTTTTTTTTTTTTTTTTTTTCGTTGCTCGTCGGGAGGGGTGAAAACGAGCCAAACTAATCAAGCTCCATTCCAGTGAAGAATTCTTACCTCAAAAAAAAAAAAAAAAAAAAAAAAAAAATCTAAATATCAAATGTTAAACTCTCCGTACTGCCGGGCTGTCATCCAAGCTTACAGACAAACGCTGTGATGCTTGCAGGCCCAGATGAGGAATGCAGTTATGACGAGATATTTGTATACAATCAGCCTGCGCCTTGGAACGGGAGATGGTGGTTGAGCACAGCTTAAAGACATCTGGATGCGATGAAATGCCATTTGTCTAAACAATCAAGAGTCTTACCACAGCCACCCAACGTGCATCGTGCTTTTTAGTACATACTTGTGCAATGTGCTCCAACAGAAAGCATTATTGACAAATATTTCATTGCGACAGCCTCATGAGATCTCAAAACGAGATTTTTTTTTTTTTTTTTTTTTGCTTTTTGCCTCATTCCAGCTTTCTGCTGTAAACATAAAGCATTCTGTGATGGCCGCGTACTTAAGGATAGATGAGATGCGATTCATTTTGAACCCGCGGTGGCATTTCATTATAAATAGGACTGAGGCAAATCAGTGAGATCGTAATCTAAATGCTTAATTTTAATGCTCATTCTTCTAGTCAAAAAGAGGGGAGGGGGGGGTAAAAAAAAAAAAAATGTTGAATAGAAAACAGTCATATTTTGTGGCTGACCACCAGACAACAACTGCAACAATGCAAGAGAATTGAAATTGAACATGACAAGAATAGCAACGTGAACAAGTCACAATGGTTTTTCCATGCAGGCTGAAGACACAGACACCCACACCCCCCAGATATAGAATGAGGCGTCATATGTCAGAAGAAATACTACACCTATAGATTTCTCCTTAATTCCATTTAAACAAATGGTCTGACCAGTCATGGCAGCCAGTGCTCTGACATTGGCAATGCTGTGTGTGTGGAAAGTGAATGGGGGGGGGCCCGGCAGACATGACTGGGATAATAAGCGTCATGCAATCTAATCAGATTTCTAAGAGGAATTGATTGTTGTTAGGCAGCCGGTTGCAGGAGTGGGGTTGACAATAAGCTGAAATTTAAGTGTTAATTTTTATGCTAATCCTCTGGCATCTCTGTGTGATACAATTTTGGTCCAGCAGCCCCCTCGACTTTGCGTCGCGGATATGAAATTGTCCCGTGCACAGAGAAAATGTCAGCTTGCCAGACCCTGAAAGCTGGTAATTTATTAGGTATGTTTCTATTAGTATGTGTCACAGTTGTTAGGGAGCCACATGCGCAGGCAGGCAGCCACACCACATCGTTCTCTTCCTCCATTCCCCCCCACCCCACCCTCGCTTTCTCTGCATTTCGCTCTTTCTTTTTTCTCCACCTCAACTCTCGATCGCCCTTTCTCCATCTTCTTTTCTCCCCATTTTACCATCTACTTTTTTTTTTTTTTAGCACGCATTCACATTCACAAAACTGCATGTACACACACACACACACACACACACACACACACACACACACACACACATACACACACACACATGTGGTGATACACACCATGCTTGTTCTTAAGATGGTCTCGGCTCAGTGGCTGCTACACTGGGGCCTTAATGTATTATCATATATCGGGTGGTCCTTGCCCTCTGGACAAAAGGCTATTTAATACAATTTAATGACATTCCCAAGATTTGGGGGGTAGGAGGGGGATAGAGGGATAGAGAAGGGAGAATAAAAGAGAGGGAGGGAAGGGGGAAAGGCAAGAATAAAAAAAGAAAAAAGAAAAGAAAGGCAGAGGCCCAGATGAAAATAGCATCTGTGTTTTTCATGGCTCACCCATGCAAACATCGCAGTGTAAAATGCGTGACTTTCCCTCCGCTTCTGTCTCTACCTGCACAATAAAAAGGGATTAAGGGACGCTGTGGAAAGTAAGAGTAGCTTTTCAAAATCACTTTTTATCTTCTGTTAGTAGTGGACGAAATCATCCAAACAGTAACACCACAAATGGGAATTCTATACTCAACAAGTCAGAGCCCCTAAGTGAAATGTAATGCACTTATTACTATCGCACCTCGTGATTTGCATTCTATACATTATATAAAATGAGTATATTTGATCTTGAATTGAGCAAAATAAATTATTTTATTTATGGAGGGCTTTTTTTAACGATATTTGTTTGTTTTTGATCACTTTGCGGGACTTACGTACTGACGTTAACCTCTGGAGGTGAACTTAGAGGGATGGTGCTAGGACAAAAAGACTTTTAAACCCTAATTTAAAAGTCTTTTCATTCCAGTTAAGGGAATGAACCGTCATTTTTTTCCACGTTGTCAAACTACAAAAAAAAGCCACTCAACTCAATTATCATGAAACTTTGTGTAGGGGGTGGGTTAGAGGTAGAATAACCTAAACAGATGTGTAGGATCGTTTGATGACGGAGGCCATGCAGGCTTTAATTCTGTTCGATAAATGAATTTAATTGTAAAAAAAAAAAAAAAGAGTCTGATGTTCTCTTTCATAATGAACCCGCTCCCACAAACACTGATGCCGTATGTTCTAACTGATCCAGCCTTTATGTTCCACTGAGTATAAAAAGGTCACAGTAAACAGTGTGTAATAGGATGGGACTCACAAATGATTGGTTGATGGCAATGAATCAACACCTGCATGCTGTTTTGTTCATGCCTTCTGTTATTGTAGTTATTTATTTGAGAAGGAGACATACAGTAGTTACTTTCTGTCCCCCCTTAAAGAAATAAAGTAATAAATGAAGTCCAAATTTCAGGTACTTATAGGAAATAAAATGCAAAAATGTTATTTGTGTATAATTATGAGAAATAAGAGAGCAATCAATAATACGATTACAGCAGTTCTGTAGCTCACAGCTCTCTGAACAATGGCCGACAGCTACCACCTTGCTGCACATGATTGCTGTTGTCATGTCACTTTGTTGCCATTCACCTGACGGGTGTGTGTGTGTGTGTGTGTGTGTGTGTGTGTGTGTGTGTGTGTGTGTGTGTGTGTGTGTGTGTGTGTGTGTGTAAAATAAACCATTAGACCCCTGACCCCTCCTCTACTTGCTGCCTGTTGGTTTGATCATAGTGGAGAGCAGAGCAGATGCAGGCGTTGTTGAGAAGCATCTTTGCTGCTGTTATATTATTGATGTCAAGACAATTTTTCAGAAGTGACCAAATAGCAATTACAGTTTTCAGAATGCTTCGACTTAAGTAAAATATTCAGATTCTTTCAGGATGAGTGACGAGCCTGGATAGTAGTGGAATAAGCATGTTTCAAATACTTTGTAAAGTAGAAGAAATGCTCATTTAGCTGTTATCTGATCATTTCCTGTAACTTTTTCGGGGTCACAGGGGGGGTAGGACTGGACTCCAACCCAGCTGATAGCAGGTTAACATTGAAGAACACTCACTCATTGATTCTTCAAATATTGGGAAGTCATTCATTACCATGTAATTCATTGCTGTTCTTACCACAGGTACACACATGCGGTTCCAAATCATCCTGGACTTTTATTACTGAGTTAATTTATTGATCGTCACACCTAAATAATAACACTCTGTTATGCCATCCTGTGATATAAAGGATCAGCCTCCAAAATAAATAGTAAATACAGCTGTTAACTAAGTCGGGGAAGTTCTTATTGGTTTGTTCTTTAGTGATGTGCTTGTCCTTAACGTAAGATGTGTGTCAGTGATTTTTTTTTTTTTTTTTTTTATCTGACAATTACAAATTGATTCTTTTCTATTTAGTAATCTATTGTTGGGTGTCTCCTGCTTTATGTTTGAGCGCTATTAAAAAGACTGTGCTCCCTGCTCATATGATGAGTGGTACTGGAAAACCAGTCAAAACTGTACTCAGCGGGCCCAGAAAACACACTGAAAGGTTTGGATGCAATTCACATATAGGTCAATTAAATGCAACAACATCTGCTCTCTCCCTACCATTTGCATATGGCATTCATATGTTAATGATGTCCCTTGTTTTTTTTGTTTTTTTCCTCGTGTGTATGTGCATGTGTGTTTGTGTGTGCTATTTGTTTCTCTCTTGTGTATTTTTTTTTTCTGTACTTCCTCCCCTCCTCCAATTCTCTTTGTATCGCCAAACAAAAAGAGATGCAGAAAATTTGGATTCATACTTTGCTTTTTGAAAAAAAAAAAAAAAAAAGACACGCCCGTCCTATTTTCACTTCCTCTTGCCTGACGATTAAAGGGGAGGTTAGACGAGTGCCACAGTTGTTCCATTGCTGTGCCCCCGATTTCGACAAGAAGCCCCTTTAACAGCAGAGAAGACAAGGCCTTCGCTCTTCCCCAAGCAGCTTAATGCCTTATAAATCAATGATGACACAGATGGACTAGCGATAATCTATTTAGAATGCCTCACAGCAAATATTGTTGTGCAGATGATTAGACAGCCAGTTATTTTAACTCAGACCCCTAAACCAATCTTCTGCTTATCATAATGCTACTCAGTTTCACCATGGCAATTTGTAATATGTTTTTTTTTTTTGGGGGGGGGGGGGGGGGGGCGTTTTTTGCTCCAAAGAGATGAACAAAATTTAAAGTGAAGTCAGGTATTGGCAGGACAGTGTGTACTTTCATGCTTTTTTGTCTTTGTGCATGTGTATAAAAGTGCGTGTGCGTGTGTGCATGCGTGTGTGCATGCGTGTGTGTGTGTGTGTGTGTGTGTGTGTATTGGGTGGCATGGGCAGCTGAAGAAACAAAAGACATGAAGAGGGGCTGGTGTGTGTGTGTGCCAAGGCCGTAATGATAAGGCATGTTTCTCTAAAGCAGAGGGACACAGACCTTTAGCAGAATTGTATCTCCAGGGCATTTGGTGTGTGTGTGTGTGTGTGTGCGCGTGTGTGTGTGTGTGTGTATGTGTGTGTATATCAGACGTTCTAGTGACACGAAGGGGGTTAATGACAATCCAGGGTCTCTGCCCCTTTTCATGGTCGATGGGTCTCAATTTAGCGTGTGAGGGTGAGGAGGAGGAGGAGGAGGAGGAGGAGGAGGAGGAGGAAGAGAAGAGGAGGGAGCAGAAGGAGTGCAAAAATGAAGTGGAGGTTGTCAGACGTGGCAGCTGCTCGAAGGCCCTGATAAATATAAGCCCTTATTGATCGGTTGAAAATGAAAGATCCCCGAGTGGCGTGCAGTATTTAGCTTCTTGTCTGCCTCGCGTCAGTGGTGGCCTTGCCCTGGAGGGATAGATTTTCAAGCTGTGCCTCCGGGCTAACGCGGCGTGCTGGCTTTGATTTCATCTTTAACCTTTTTCGGCTGCGTTTCCTTGACCTCTGCAGCGCTCTGCTCGCTGAATTTGTTAGATTTTCATCTTGACATCGACCCCCTCTCCCCCCCCCCACCCCATCCTCATCTTCTTCTCTTCAGGTCTATATTTCATTATTACCGTCCTCTGTTTCTCTCTCTAGGTGGCCATTCCAGTAAGCAGTAGTCAGTCAGGAGTGACAGCGAGCGGCCGCTTGATCCTAACAGACAGGGTGCACTCCAGTATGCAGTTGGAGTGTTAAGGTAAGCTCACACACAGTTCATACCTTAGCCTGCAGCTAAATGTCATCAACTTGATGATTTTTCCTATTTTTCCAAACCTTGCATGACATTTTCACTCTGCACTGATAAAAGAACACACACACACACACACACACACAGATAAATACACACATATACTCACACACTCCAACTGTTCGTCATTCACTCACCATTTAGTCTTATCCCCAAAGGCACTGTGTCTTAAACCAAAACACACACACACACACACACACACACACGCAGACAGTCACACAGCTACAGTACACTGCTGCTATGTGCGCACACAGAACTTGTAACAATCTGGATTGTGATAATCTATGATAATCATCCACCACATGCCACCTAAAAACGCACATGGGTGGCATTCAACACCCACACTGGCACGTTGCTTCAGTGCATCTCATCTCTCTCTGCCGCTCTCCCCCCAATGTCACTACCTCCAGCGTCAATGTCACCACTCCGGCTCCTTGTTTCTCTTTTTTTTTTTTTTTTTTATGTATGAGGAGCCTGGCGTTCTAAGACGGGGGGGAAAAAGGAAAAAATCTTGAACAATTTATGTTTGGCATTAGTGTAATTGAATCCCACTCGTATATCAAAGTAAGAAAGTTGCGAGGTGTAGGTGATATAAATGCAAGGTAGGGATCCATGAAAACACAGATCTGTCCCTCCCCTTTTTCTTGTCTTCTGAACAATGTATCCCATCTCTTTTTTTTTTTTTTTTTTATTCCCTCCCACTCTTCCCTCCTTTAGCTAGATGGACGATAAATTCCCAGCCAGAGAGCCAGCAACAGCTGTTGGCAGACAGGCCTGATATGAGAATAGCAGCATAGGATGAGCAGGCATTAAAAATTAATATGCTATTTAGCCTAGGTGTATTTTAGGTATTTGACATTTTCATGTCCGGGACAGACTAAATTTATTCATAGTAGATAAAAAAAAATAAATAAAAAAAAAAAGAAAAAAAAAAAAGAGCAAGGTATGGGTGTAGAGATGGAGGAGATGGAAAGGGAGGGATGCAAGGGACACTAAGTGACGGCCATTCTAGTTTTATGGTCACCCTGTTTCACCTTGTGTACCACCACCATGATGAGCATGGGTTGGGGGTAGTGGGGTGGGGGTGGGGGTGGGGGTTTGACCACACCTTTTATGTTTACTTCACAGTGGAGTATGATAAGGCTGCTTGTAATGATCAAGACTTATAGTACAGGTAGAAGTAGCTGGAAGTCATCCGGTAAAAAGGACTTCTTCAGATGTTAGCTGTTGATCGTTGAATAATTTTCTTTTCCCAAACTTTTCTTTTTTGTGTAGTTTTTGTGTCCAGCCAGACTTAAGCAACTCATGGCAGATCAGGAAGTAGTCATATAAATCTGTTTTGTGCTGTTTTGGAAGTACCGATGAAGAAGAAGCGCCAAAGAAGTAAACGTGGATTGTTGAAGAAGGTCACAATAAACAAAAGCTCATTTTTGTCACTGAGGTTGTATAAAGTGTGAAATATTGCAAACATAACTGAAATTTTATGAGATAATTGTAACTGATTCGTGCAACACCTCACATTTTCATTCCCAGAAGGAGGCTGTGATTCATTTCGTGTCTGTGCAGTTGAATGAAAAACTTTCTGCAAACAAGTGTTTCATTTGTGGAAACAGTCCTTTTAAATGTCTCAAAGATGTGAGATTTGAAGTTGTAATCCGAAATTTGAATTCAAGATTTGGATTACTTTGTCTTTTTAATAATGAATTCTTTTTTTTTTTTTTTTTTTTTTTTTTTGGAAGGGGGGGGTGGCACTGATCGTTTGTGTTGCATTTCGATGAGGAACAAAAAAAAAAGTACTGTAGACGTAGAGTAGCAATATCCAATTGTCATCTATTCAGATTAACAAACTTAAACGCCAGCTGTCATTGCAGTCAAGATACTCAGCAATACAAACTTTACATTCTGTTCACTCTTAAACGTGATACAATTCCACGGCGATATTCACCATGTGCACAAAAAAACCCGTCATAAATAAAATGAGACACTGTATTTTCATGTTGTGTTCATTCCTCCTCCAATGGCCCTGTATTACGAAACTTCTTCCCTGCTGCTGAACCACAGCAATCAAACGCAAGACCCCTGAGGTCCAGACAGCAAAAGTGCGAGACCCCTGCTGAGCCAGGCTAGGACAGCCCTCTCTTCATCACGCCTCTCCCAGGCTCTCCCTCTCCCTGCTTGGCGATTAATGGCTAATGCTACTCTAGTACATCTCTATATCCCTCCTCATCCCTCCCTCGCTAATCGTTGTGAAATCTTAGACATGGCCTGGATTTGCTTCCTGGAGAAGGGGGTGGGGGTGGGGGGTGGGGGTCAATTCAATTGGAGAGGGCAACAATTTCCCCTCCCTGGAGAATCCATATCCTGTTTCTTCTTCTCACTTCTTGTGGTCCTGAGACTGTCCTCACCTGTGATGTAATTTCAAATAACTTAAATAGCAACAATAACATAAACTTTATCAAAAGAAATAACCATGGACACTAGATGGATACCAAAAAGTCAAATATGAGCAAATACAAATGAATTATTAACTGTCTTTGAGTCTTGACCAATCATTCCATGACTGGTTCAATAAAATTTAACCCTATAATTAAATTTCAGTTTGTTTTTGAAGACCCTGAAAGGCAGCTGAAATCTTAAATTAAGATATTGAGTTGAAACTTAGTTAATGTGCTAAAAAGAGGGGAAAGTTAAGTATATGTTTGCATTAATGCTGGATTGATTCCCAACCACAGTACCTCTACCTGGTCAATCTCACCAGCATCACCTGAAATTAACAACTTACTAACAAGCTTACAGTCGCTTCTTTTTTGCTTGATTTAGCTATTCCTCACCTTCAACCTTTCCCAAATTCTCCCCTTCATTCCCTTCTTCCACTTGACCAACAGGTATTCAGTTCCCATCCCACTTTCCCTAATTCCACCATTCCTCTTGTGTTTCTCTGCATCTCCCATGCTTTTGCATTAGGCAGCAACTTCCTGTCACAATACAGCACAGTTCTGCATATACACTGACTGTTATTACCTTGGGGAACGTTTAACAGCTCTGCGTTTAACACCATATAACCTCTGTTACATCAGCAACGGCAAAAGAGAGAAAACCTGGGAGGTGGAAACCAGAGACGGCTTATGTTAGGCAAGTGTTCCACTGATCACCACAATAAAGAGGAGAGAGAGAGAGAGGAGGAGGAGGAGGATGCGACAAGTCTGCTTTATTTCAACCTATTGGATGATCAGTCACTCTTAAGGAGAGGGGTAATTTCTTGCGATATATAACTACAAAGTAAATGGATATCAAAGCCCTTCACGCTCCGAGACAGCGACGCTTTATGAAAGAAACTATCTCAACAACCTCCTTCGTCGCTGCTTTCTCTTCTTTCTGTACTTTTCATTGATTTTACCTAAATGGTGTTAAGTGAAACTACTTAAGAGGCACTGAATCCACTTGACTTTGTGTCTCGGAGGTAGGAGGCGATTGGCTCACATTGAGGTCAAATTAAACTTTGGGTCATAGTCACGCTTGAGTCTTTACTGTTTTCAGTGTTTATGATCAATTCAACAAGTTTAAAAGTAAAAAGAGAAATCAGGTTGGGTTTCCTTTTTTTTTTTTCTCCCCTCGCATTGATGTCTCTGTCGGTTCAGTTTTTAAAGCCTCACAAAGGCAAGTGTAACTTCTAATCTATGTCTTGGCAGATTACTGTCACTATTTATCATTCAAATGCCTCACCCTCCCCTTGACTGACATACTGTATACATCAACTATCCCCTTTCGCATCCCCACAGCCACCGACTCAGTCCCCGTCTCCCTAATAGAGATCTGTGGGCGTTGACATCTGTCTCAGAGGAGTCTCGGGGAGTTTCGAGGGGAGGTATTTGACTGATAACAGGACGACCTGGTAGAGGGAATGAAACCTCTGACCATGATGGAAAAATGTGTTCAGCACAAGAGAAGAAAAAGCCTGTACATGTAAACCATTCATCGACAGCATCATCATGACCATTGACCATTCACGACCACTCTTGACCATCTCATTGGTCGACCTACTGGTCTATCTCAGAATGGACGGAGACAGATGAGTAAAAGAAAAGAGATCAAAGAGAAAAGTATGTTGTTTCACAATTCTACAAAGGCCTAATATGTTATCAAAGTAACTTCCAGCACATAAGTGACAATAAGCCCCAACCCCCTCATATCCTTTACCCCCGCCTCTCAGCACCCGCCGCTTCCCTCTCCTCCTTTGTGGCATTGCTCACTCGCCTCGGCAAGCTTCCTGAATTAAACTGCCGGCTTCCTGTTCTTTTATATGCACGGCCACATCTGGGGCACCCGCTCGCAGGGCCTTGCCGCTTAATAACAATCACCTTCCCTTTCACTCGGCCCTGATTGTTTCTAATTCGCCCTGACAGATAGTAGCTGACAAGCCGCCCGCGCCTCCCTCCCTCCGTGACCCGAGCTCACTCAGCACACTTATAAGGCCTGTCATTTTTAATATTTGATTTTCACTTCGTAAAAAGTTATGTGTTTTTGAGCTCTCGCAAACCACAGCCACCATCACCCCCCCCCCCCCCCCACCACCACCACCACCACCACCACCACACCCACCCCCCTACTCCCCCAATTCCAATCATATGATGAAATCAGTGTTTAACTGAAACCATGTCGGAATAGCCATCCCTGCTTTCTCCCTCCCTTCTTGGCCCTTTTCACTTCATGCTCTCTTCAAACATCCTGTTATTCATCCCCCCCCCCCCTCTTTCATATGCAGTCTTTCTCTCTTTCGGCCTTCATCGTTCCCACCTTCTCCTTTCTTTCTGTCTCTTTCACTCAATCTCTTACTTAGTTTATGACGACAAAAGACAATGAGGGCGAGTGCAGCAGGAGGATTGTACAGAATCATATTTGAACCAGTAGTGAGCCATTTTTTTGCACCACGTTCATCCAGGCGGATAAAGTACACATCCACGCGACTCGGAACAGAGCTGTGTGTATTGACAAATAACAGTTGTCCACATCCGTCTGTCAGACATGGAGCTTTCTGGCTTCCAGCATTATTTGCTTTCCATTGATTCCCATTAAAGGTATATGGAGCCATGTAAAAATGCACATCAGGTAGGCTGATCATTAAATGAAAGGATGGATTCATCGACAGCTTGACGGATGACAATTTGCCCAAGCAATCCATATACGCCTTCAATAAAAACACAATTTGGAGCTGAAGACAAAGGGGAAAAAGAAGAAGGCTTTCATGATAGAAAAGGAGAAAAAGACAAAGATTAGAAGCCTATCTTCACTACTAATCTTCATCAACGCAACAGTGACACAATCTTATAAAACGCCTTCATTTTGACCGACACTGCTGATGTGATTGTGGTGGCATCACTGAGAGCTGGTAATAACAGATCAACAAAGGATTTCCCGAAAGAACGAATAGGGAGCGTATTCATGGATCCTCTTCTTGCATTGTTTTTTTTTCATTTTTTAAAGATTTCCCAAAGGCTGAAAGTGTTTTTATTTATTTGAAAGCAGAAAGTCAAGCGGGAGTGTTGTTCAAATTCAGGAAGTCTTGTGTCTTTTATGTAGGCAGGTAGAAGTTAAGGTTAGGAAATACAACAACTCCCATCACAGACCTATGGGTAATATGTGCCTCTTTCCTTTAGCTAAATTAGCTGAACATGATTGTGTAACAATAATTGTAACAAGGATTTTTTGTTATGTAACCCAAACATGCCTTAACTTAGTGGTAACCAGCCAATAGGGATCAAACCTGTGACAGTTAGTTAAAGTAAAGTTAGTTAAAGAGTACGTTTAATAAATTGTCAAGTATTTAAATGAGATAATAAAAGCTCAGCAAAATACAGTCCTGGAACGAAAGACATATAAACTAGGAGTTAAAATGAGGAGTTAAAATTTATGCAGACAACGTAAATGCCTTAACCATGCCACAATCTTTTTGTCAGACCATAGTAAAATCTCCTGACAAATATTGTCAGGAGATTTTGAAAACGTTAGTGTAGAGTAAAAAAACAATGGTCATGTGGTAGAATTGCCTTTTTGATTAAATATATTATTTCCTCAACTACAGAAACTACATTTTTTGAAAACTCCATTCTCGTGGAAGTAATTTGTTTGTGACGGAAATGTGGTGTTTGATGGGCGGGTCTTGATCGTCTCATCTCATTGTCAGGTTTTAAACACTCTGGTGAGGACAAAATGTGCTTGAAAAACCTCATGGTTAGAAGAATCCAACATTGGTCACATTTAATAATTTGAACCAAACTGTTTGTCAAACTGTTAAACCACAACAAATTAAACATAATCAGATCACTCAATCATCCAGAAACTCACACACACACTTTTTGTCATTGCATTCAGCCTTCTGCAACAACCCACCCCCCCACCCCCACCCCCTTCCCCTCCACGAACGCTCTCATCGACGCACCCACCCACCAAGACTATTTCGGGACCCCAAGGTGCCTGGGGCGCACCCACTGCCATTCTCCTTCTTTACCCAATGACAAAAACACAACTAATTGGAGTACCACTGCATGTTTTTACTAAAGGCACAATTTAATTACATTTGTGCTGGGAATGAGTATTTTGGGAATGTCTGCATGTTCATTCAAACAAATCGAGCGAATGAAAAGCAATATTTGTTTTGCTTTGATTAGCAAATGGGCAGGGTAATTTGTTAAAAAGAAAGAGTGAGGGCAGAAAGTGTTTAACCCCCAGCCTTCCAGTAGATGACTCTCACGCTTTTTCATTCACAGACACACACACACACACACACACACACACACACACACACACACACACACACACACACATACAGATTTTCTCCATACCCTAATGTTCTTGCCCCTTCCTTATGCTCCTGGCTCTGACCTCCCATTTCTGCTCTTTCTCCTTGTTTTCTTCCCTTTTTTGGTCTGCCTTCTTTTCTGTCTGATCCCTAGTCCCTGTCCTGTGGTCCTCCTGTTCATAAATCCTTTATTAATAACTCAGTGCATAATGTAAAGAGTATTGTTTTCTCCAAGGTTGTATTAATAAACATGAATGAATTTATTTGTCTTCACCAAAGCATGATTAATGCACATTAATGCTTGGATATTGCTCACTCTGCCCTGCATCACCAGGCACATATCACTCCCACCCCCACTTCGACACCGTCTCTCTCACCAAAAAAGAAAAAAAAAGAAAAAAGAGACCTATCAACATTAAATATTTATGGCATAATATTAATGGTTTTGTAAAGAAAATAACAAGTTATTAATCCTCTGATTAACAACTGATTAACCTTTTTTATTAAACACGTGATCCGTGCATCATCGACTCAGGATATGTCGAATGACTGCGCTGCAGTATAATTATTTTTGTGTCTTTTCTAATTGCAAAAATCGCATGGCTGAACTATAGGCGTGTGCATGTGCTATTTTTTATTTTTTTCCTTTGCCTTGACACATGCATACATGCAGCTCTCACACTTGTTCAAACGACATGAGACGTATGTAGACCCAGATTTACAATGGGGGATAAAGCAAAAGGAGGAAAATAAAACACAACCATAAGTGGCACATTCTTTCACATTGAGGGGTAACAACAGCAGTGGCTAAATTTAGCAACAGATTTTTCTTTTTAAAACAATGGGGTTTAATTCACATATCCGTTTATTCTGCCGTCATTGGCATGGGGTGGGAAAGTGGAGTGAAAACATGGCTGAAGGACAAAACATTTTCTCTGCTCATCTCAAAGCTATTGTCTGTGTATTTTTAGTTCTTGTCAACTGAAAGACAATTATGTTGTGTTTTCTAACATAATGGTGCTGACTTCAGATTGGGTAAAACCGAATTAGACACAGTTTGAATCAATGGTTCAAAAAAAAACAAAAAAAAACAGTGATTTTGTGATAAATACTATCAATACGTTACCCCAGACATATTCTCTGGGTAGTTTGCATGTTGGCTCAGTTACAGGGCTGAAGTTCTGTCTAGAGACTGTCTAAAACACACAATCTTTGGGTCTGACAAGTAAAGTCAATGCGAATCAACTTCCACTGAACACATCTAATGTGTGTATCTGCTTGACACACAATTAAAACAAGTTTATCGTCTCAATTCCAAGTCTCCTTAAATACAGCATGATGTTCATTTAATAAATTATGATCCCATTTCGAGTCACATCGGTGATCATGCTTTAGGGCATGGCGACACTGGGATTGACAAGTCGCTACCATAGCAACGTGTATATTCTCCTTGGTTTTTAGTTACAATCCCCATCTTTTTGCTTTTGTTCACACTTTTCTTTCAGAACACAAAGGTGACTTTTGGACTTTGACATTGACTTGGGATTGAACATGTTAGTCCACAAACCCATGAAAAACATCACAACGGATATTTCCACAAATTATAAACCTTGTCGATGATAGAATCACTTGTTGCAGAGGTTCATCTTTGTCCTGACTGTCCAAAAACAGGAAGGACAATGATGAGAAGAGGTACACATCCAATTTGTTGAGTTTAGGATCTGTTGTTGTAAAACCCTTTCTGTGTGACAGTGAATGATGAAGTTTCATGTTAACCGTCACTCATGTATGTCAGGAAAACTCCTCTTGAACACCTTTTACAAAGGAAAACATTCAGGGGACTGGGAAACATGAATTTCTGAAATGTCCTTTAATGGAGGTGTGTTTAACTCGCTGCAGAGCTGTGCACTTTCAGATATTGTGTGCTGACTTAAGAATATGTCATCCTAGTTTTACAGAACTGGTTTGCAAATTGGTTACGGAGGCTTCCTTTTCTTTACATTACAACAACATGTTAAAAAGCACACCGTTCGTTCATCTGATTTTGATAAACAACACTTTATTTATTTTTTAGATTTTTTACGACATTTTTGTTTTTGTGCTTAAATGACAACAACTAATTTTATCTTCTCTCTTTTTTTTTTTATGGTTGACAGTATTTTTTTATGTTATTATCAAATGATCAGTGTGATCCCCAAAACGCACGAGGACATATGGTGGTTCAGGGGTTGTTTGTTCGCTAATTTATAAGTTTAATTTCTGGAGCCTACTGGGAGTTGGAGGGTATTTAAAGTGCTGCTAACACAGAGGTGGACTTCACAGTAATTAAGAAAGCAGTGAAGGTGGTTAATCTAATTTTCCAATAACTTTTTCTAAATTTCTGTCTCTCTGTGCTTGAAACGCTCTCACTCGCATACAGCAGCAGGTACATGAGACTTAAGCTTCTTAGACTCCTTGTCTTCAGGCAGACACAACATTGAGTCAGGGAGAGGTTTAGGCATGGTGTGGGCCTTCCTTAATTACTGAGGGATTGCTAAGCAGATACGACGGTGCTTTCACGCAGTAGGTACTGGGTCAGTGGCGGCCTATGAGATTAGCTGCAAAGAGTAGCTTCAGTCAGGAAAAGTTAGAAATATATTCCAAATGAAATTGAAGAGTTTCAGTGGCCTCAAGGGGCCAAATTCAACCAAATCCCTATTTTGTGTGGAAGTTTGGATTTTGACAGGAATGAAAAAAGGGAAGGCTTTCCACATTGGTCACAGATGCAAAAAGGCAACTTCTGTATCTGGATGGGACACAAAATGATTGTGGCAAAGAAACGTTTGTAACAAGCTGGAATGACATTATCTCAGGGTAGCAGCTTCATATTTTCAAATATGGTTCAAATGAACATTTAAAACCTTTATGATTAGAGTTGCCACTGAGCATGCTGACCAGGTATGACCTGTGATGTCGTGCTGGTCACTATGTGTTCACCCAGTCACTTCCTGTTCCACCTCCTGCCAAAGACACACCCCTCACAAGCTAGCAGAGATTTATCTAAAGATAGGAGAACAATGACACAAGTACAAAACATCATCTGCGCCACAGAATACAAGCGTCTACTCAGCTAAAAGAAGTTTCAAAAAAGAAATGTGATCAACGTTTTCCTGCTTCCAGGTCACACAACACTGAACCCTGTAAGACAGCTTTCCACATCACCATCATCCAAGACCAAATGCTCAGATATCCATTAAAAGAAGCACTGAAGCTTTTCTTTACAGTCCACAACCCTAACTGTCCAACCAACCTCCCTACCTTCTGGCTTTTACCACACTGTGAGCTGTTATCTAGCAAATCATATGTTACCCTTATTGTAACAGTAAAAATCTGCTTCCTCGCAAACATTTTAGGCACCATCGTACCTCCCAATTCACACCTTTTCACAGAAGAACTAACCCCACTTGTCTTGTTTCTGGTAGCACAGTGGTCTGCCTTTCTGCTGCAGACACGTCTGAGACTGTCACTGAACAAATACACAGACACATCAAGCACAGTCAAAACACTCCAAACCATCACAAGTTTCAGTGGGAGGAAGACATTTTTGCCTCCTTGTCACAAGCGTGAGTTTGGATGCACCATCACAGGAGTTTCGATGACAGCCCAGTGAAGGCTGCTTTGTTTGCCTAAGTCGTCTCCATTCCTTTTAATGAGCCATTATGGTTGTGTTTTGTCTCAGTCGTGTTCGTTGGCTGGCTGAGTTTCTGAGGCAGTAAGACAGAAGATAAATGGGGGTTTGGGGGGGGGCAGGTGGTGGTGGGGGAGGACCCCTGCCTTCAAACCTTCTCTCAGTGTTTCAGGAAGGAGTTGCTATCCGAGACATTCCTAAATGTTTCTACCAGTAGACTTGAATGTTTGGGTCTCGTGGGCTGCTTGTGGTTTTTATTACACGATTGATCTTTTGAAACACATCTGTTCATGTTTTCATCTGCTTTAACCACAGCAAAACACTCAATGGGAGTTTTAGGGATACCACCGATGACTAGGGGTATACAGTAATAATATAAGGAAAGTAAAGTCCAACAATGGTTACCTGTGGCTCAGTCTAGTCAGGGGTCCAATTCCCATTATGAGGGAAATTCTGTGCCACCTGTAAAATATAAGGGCCACAGTGTCTTTATTAAAGACCAAAAAACTTCTGACTACTCTAATCCTGCAAACAAAAGCAGTCCTTCATCTCAACTATGATGAGCCTTTCAGAATCTGTCTTGTTGCTGTTAACCGGAGTTTCGAAGCAACACTTGTCCTCCTCCTTTCCCTTTTTCTCGTGGAAGTGTGAGGAGTTTCCTCCCCACAGCACATGTTTTAACTCAAACAGAGCAGGATGGGACGTGATGGGATGTTGATGGGAGGGAGACGAGGGGAGTTGGGTGGCTAAGCAGACACTGTGACAACCCACCTGTCAGCAGGTACTCAGTATAATTGGTAAACGCGGGCCACAGTACGGTAGCGGGGCTCCTTCTCCTCTTCATCTTCACTTCTGTTCTTTGCTTGACAAATATTTGAAGTCACCAAGCCCTTGTTGGAAGTCTGTTCCTACCTTGTTTGGATGAGAGAGACAAAGAGGCTGACCAGGGGAGACCAATAAAAAGCAAAGGGTTGAGAAGAACCCGTTTTGAGAATCAATCACTATGGAGCTAAGTTTACTGAAGGTGATGAGCCAAGGAGCCGATGGACATGCCTGTACATTTCACTGTAGACTATGAATGAAAAAATGTGTGTTTTATCCATATTGAACCCTTCCTCCTCATTCAATGCCAATTCCAGCCATCAGGCCCTGTTTGCCCTCTAATGAAACATATTCATCTTCATCACACTCTCTCTCGGCTCTCAAACTCACTTTACAGCGTAGTCAATTAAACCCTTAGGGGCCACTCTGTGCGGAAAAGGATATATAATGCTTTGACATTTCAGCGAGTCCACATTAGGCCCACCCATAGAGCATTCTGCTTTGAGCTGGATGAGAAAGAGTCATAGCCATGCCTGGAGGTAGAAGAAAGCCAGTCAGAGGGATTGGGTCTCTTATAAGCTAGTTAGCTCTTTGGATTCAGTTACTTATGCTGATGTAATAGGGCAGTCGTAAGCTGATACTGAAGTCTCTCTGTGACCCCTACACTGGCTCTTGTTCTCATATTAGGCTACCTAATATATACTTATGTGAATATACTGTAACTATATACTAACTAATAAATCTCTAAGATGGTCTAAACTGAAATAGCGGAGTGTATTAGTGTTGTGCATCCCCACTGAGGCATCTGGAGTTTTCAGCATGTCCTTCTAGAGATGTTTGTTCTGTCTCATCTACTGTAGATCTGTGACTGTCTGCTTTGTTAGCTGGAGTTGGTCTCCTCCGCCCAGACAGGCCTGCACTCACAGGGTCAGCAGAGTAACAATGCACAGCCACATAACAAACCCACTGATCCAGGAGTGTGTGTGTGTGTGTGTGTGTGTGTGTGTGTGTGTGTGTGTGTGTGTGTGTATGTCTTCTAGGCTAGTAGCCAGTTCGGCATCTCAATGGCATGAAGCAACTTGACGGACACAATCTCTCTACACTGCAGGACATCTCCCTTCACTTGTCAAAGACAGAGGGAGAGAGAGACACAGAGAGAGAGATTTGCTATTTTTTATGTCTTCTTTTTAAGCCACAGTCAGAATGACGTGGACGCTCTTTGACAAACTTTAAGTTCAATTTACAAGCATTTTGCAAAACTTTCTACCACATATTCTGTAGTATCCAGCAGATGAGTGTGGTCACATTTCAGTAAAATACGGAGAAAGAATGTAGATTTTACTAAATGTCATGTTTGGAGATTCAAGTCCCCATTAAATATGTGATCTTTAATCTTAACCAAGTGCTTTAAGTTCCCAATATACCAATCAAAACTCATTAAATGTAGTTGCTGTAGCTGATACTCAACTGTATGATTATTGAATATGTAGTAATATATGCAAAATGTGTTGCTGGTTTTTATGTGACCAATGTTTGATACAAACTTTTAATCTTTGATCACACTTTTTAATAATAAATCTGCCATAAGCAAATACCAAGAACTGAACTGGTGATCATGTGGTGCCAACAAAAAAAACCCAACAACCCTTAAACCTGAAAAACAAACTTTAAGTTAAGTTTGAATATTGAATTCATATCAGGATACAAATTGTGCTTTCAGTTTTCATCACATTCCCCCAAATGTGTCCAGCTGTCACTTCCAATGGATCAAGCTTTTCAATTCATAGCAAGATGTCTCCCATTGCCTTTTGAGACAGAGATAATGCAGTTGTCATTTTGTCCAGGATACAAATGTTGACTGTTTTATGGCAGATCGTACGTGATTTCTATTTGTTAATTGTGTTTGCTTCTATCAATAGATCTCTGTGTGTGTGTATAAGATGGTTAAAGTCTATTTGGTATGCCCAGCAACCAATGTGTAGAACAACAATGCTAGGCTTCTATTGTCTTGTACTGCTCCATAGGGGTTAGCTGGCACAGCATATGAACAGATGTGTTTCAAATCATTGTTGTAATTTACCAGTGATAGTCTAGAGCTCAAGAAAATGTCCCCCTGTTCTGATTTATTCCTTCGGACAGTGGATTTATGCAGAGATGCTGAAAAACCAGCATCTTTTTTTTTTTTTTTTTTTGCACGAATAGACAGGCAGATTTATTATTCATGAAGCTAATGCATTGTTTCTGTTGCTTTATATATATATATTTTTTTTTTTTTTGTTCTCTCATCCTGCTTTTTTTCCCCCTCCCCCTCTTCCGCTCGACAGTGCACCGAATCCTCTCAGGCAAAGGTTGGCAGTTAAATGTCTGTGTTGAAATGAGAAGTTTGAATGACGAAAAGCTATCTGTGTAAATATATATATATCTTGGCGCACGTGTGTGTGTGTGTGTGTGTGTGTGCGTGCATGTGTGTGTGTGTAAACTGATTTAAATCGCTCTTTGAGCCCTACAGAATGGCGCTTTAAATGTTAAATGGGGGTTGAAGTCTGCCTGAACTAATTTGTAGGGCTTTGCACCGTGTTGACATTTAAATGTGATAAGAATAGCAAACTGTACCGCCGACCTATTTTGAAGATGCTTTCGGAATACATTCACATCATCTGCGGCCTATAATTAATAAAAAAAGACAGGCCTCCCTCGCTCCAGATTTGATTATAATACAACCTTATAAACACACCAGGGATAGATGAGAGGAGACGAGGAAGAAGAGCTAGGGGAGGGAAGAAAAGTGAAGAATTACAGGAATAAAAACAAGTGAAATGATGGGGGCAGGAATTAAGAGGGAGGTGGATTGCGAACACCTGGTCTTTGAGGCAGATTGCGTTGGCTGGCTGCTGTGCTATCACATTACTCTGATCCTGCCTCTCTTGTTTGTCATACAATCGAGGAGAGAGAGGGATAGAGAGACAGGAGGAAAGAGAGAAAGAGGGAGCGGGTGGCGGTGTTGGGGAGGGAGGGCGTGGGGGGCGGGGGGGGTCGGGGTCTGCAAAATCAGCATGCAAATAACACCACATTGTTAACTTAATCAGATGCAGGGGGGAGAAAATATGGAGAGGGATGGGAGGAGTGTGGTGGGGGGTGACCGGGGGGGGGGGGGGAGTGGGAGACAGCCAAGGAGGTGAGGCAGAAACGAAGGGTTTGCAGTGATGGGAGATGGCAGAGGGCGTGCAGATTAGAGCAACCCACACCCACGCTCCACCTCCAACCTCTGTCCACATCCAAAACCCTGGGGCTGCTCCGGAACGCATGGACGAGCTACTGTGTGTGTGTGTGTGTGTGTGTGTGTGTGTGTGTGTGTGTGTGTGTTTGTCTTAAGAAAGAGGGAATTTGAGGGTAACGGATGCCATCTTTTTGGTGCTCCATCAAGTTCCAGGCGCAGGCAGTTAGCAGCTGGCTAGTAAGTTAGCTTGGGTTGGGCTGACAGGCGGTCACATTGTCAGCGCTGCTGTAAATGTCACAATATTTCTGTCATAAACAATAAAAGGCTTGCAAGGTCCAAGCAACCCTTAGCAACCGCTCCGACACCGATAGCAACAGTTTTGCCTCTACTGGACACAGATCAGCCCTTACTTAAAGCCACGGGGGTGGGGGTGGGGGGTGGGGGGTGAAGGTTTCGTTGATGTTTTAGTTCCAATCAGAAGGATTTATCAGCATTTTGATGTCTGTACATATTTTGACATGTACAATCTATAACACAGCATATCATCCCGTCATAATATAATCCAGATACACAGGAGTCCGTGTGTACAGGGCAGACACTTTACTGTTACTTTAAATGCAGAAGGTTGGACGTGTGTGTGTGTGTGTGTGTGTGTGTGTGTGTGTCTCGAGGGAGAGCTTCATACAGTGTATAACAGAGAGGTCATTTTTCATTATAAATATCCACTGCCTTAATGAACTTACCCCCCCTGCCAGAGCACATACTAACAAAAGTGTTTCTGTGTGTGTGTGTGTGTGTGTGTGTGTGTGTGTGTGTGTGTATGTGCCGTGTATTTTTAATGAGTGTGTGAACTCTAGTCTTTGTAGTGGAAGATAAGTCGGCGACGATACTGAAGGTCAGGCGGGGCAGAGGAGAATGATAGAAGCACAACATCGTGTTGGAGCCGGAGTGTAGACAGAAGTAAAGAGACACTGCCAGGGCATACCTTTACTGAGACACACACACACACACACACACACACACTACTTCTACTCACTTTTACTGACTAATGACGTGAGTGATTGACCTAAAAGTTGATCTGGATGAAACCAAATCAATCGCTTCTCATAGAAGAGAGTCTGTCACACTGATATCTATATATCTTCATGTGACATATTTCTGTATTATAAATATATTATCTATGACTTTTAGCTCACCCCATCTGTGGGGATCACTTTTTTTTCTGTATTGATTATTACTGGCTGTCAACAGTGATTTATGTTTGGACATCATGTCCTGTACATGTTTATCTTAACCCAAACCATGTTTTTGGTCTTTTTACTGCAATATCATGTTTCTCACCATCAACCACATGTACAGAATAAAGTACAGACTACAGTAAAGCTGTAATCCCTGGTAATCCACCCATTCACACGTTAAGGATGAGAACATGTGACTCCTGCTGGATCAGCTGATCACCATTATTTATTTTACAATTAGTTGTGCTGCTTTAAAATTACCCATACAGCCTCTGGGGCTGAAGTCCCCCTTGGTCCAGGATCAGTGTTTTATAGGATTTATCTTTCAAACACACACATATATGGACATAGACGTGGGTTTAGCTATATGTTTCTTTGCTGTATGAATCGCGTGAGGGCATCTAACTTATTTATTAATGTGTGTTTCACGTTGTGTTTTATAATATGGCTCACATAGAATTCTGCTGCTGGACAGAATATAAAAGAACAAAAATAAAAACCAAAACACATATGAACTTGTGAAGTTTCCCCCAATGTCTTCGTCCTTTCATCGCGACTCTGTTTCACCGAGGCGTTGGCATCAACGCCAAAGCTACCTCACTGTCACTCTTCTTCCTCCTCTCTGGCTTTATGATTCATTTCATTTATTTCTTCCTGTAAAGCGTTTCATCCTCCTCCGGTCCGCGCTAACCCCACCACTGATCTCAACAGCAATTGCCACAGTATTTTTGTGATAATGCCTCACAGATAAACATGCTCTCTTTTCGTCCCTGAGGCCCTCCGCCCTCTCTCTGGAGAGCACCCCCCCCCCTCCTTCCAAGGCACTTCCTCTGCTACAATTAGTCTGTAATAAATACACCCTGGCCTTAAAGAAGATAATTCTCTTTCTCTTTCTCTTCCTTTCATTTCATATTAAGTGCATTAGCTCGCCATATATGTGCAGAGAAAAGAAACAGAAAGAAATCATTTTGTTTTGGGTCTGTTTGTCTTCAGTCACACCAAAAAAAAATGACATGAGAACAATAGCAGTTGAAACACCACTAAGAGATATTACAACATATGCAAGAGAATAGCAAGCATTTCCACTCAAGTCTGAGCTGATGGCTTTGATAAGATTAGTTAGCTTTCTTAAACAGGAAGTGCGCTGCTTAAAGGAAAAAAAAAAAAAGAAAGAAAAGACAGCATGGTTGCATAATAAGTTTAACTACTTCTCAGAGCTAAAGTTCCCCTTCAAACTCCTCAGATTAACAAGAAAGAAGAGATGCAGTGGTAGAGAGGGAAGAGCTGGAAAAAGGGAGAGTGTATCAAAGTGATGGAATAAAGAGAGATTTAACACGGTCATATTAAAAAGACATGCGGCAGTTTCAATATTTAAAAATCCCATTTGCTTCGACAGAAGAGCTTATTCATTCAAGAGCATATGGCAGCAGTACCTGTATCCAGTCTGTCTCTTATCTTCCTCAAAGACAAAGAGAAAGAAGGAGTAAAAGGATGGGGGGGGGGGGATTGAAAAGGGGGCGCGAGAAAAAAAAAAAAAAAGATACTTTCAAACAGACATTCAGACATTGAAGAATCATTCAATTATCGGCAGCATGATGTAAAATAATTACCTGACTCGCTTCCTGTAATGAGTGCTGCTAATTAGCCATAGACTTTTGTTTTAGTTGGAAAAAAAAAAAAAAAGAAAGAGAAAGTCCCAAACTCCCCAACAGCAGAGAAACTGTGAAAAAGATATGTTGCACGTATGTGTAGGTAAAGCCCCATCCTCTCCCGTCGACGCAGACACACACACACACACACACACACACACACACACACACACACACACACACACACACACACACACACACACACACACAACACGCGCTGTGACTCAGTTTTCTCTCAATTAGCTGTGTAACAATTAAAGTCTCCTCTTAGTAAATTAAACCTTTGTCTCCCTTGCCTCCTTGGTTTGATTTCAGCACCTGTCACAACAACCCCTCCCTTTACCACTGCCACACACACCCTCCACTATTACCTCCACCACCCCTCGTCTATAGTCATTATGCAAAACTCAACCAGAATGCGCCCAGCATGAGCAGAAGAAAACAGCAATTATTTCTGATATTCTGTTATTTAGGCCGTATTGACATTCAACTACTTTCTCTTCCTCTCTCTTTGTCTCCTTCTTGCTGACACACACCTGAGAAAGACTCCGACTGAACTTGACTTTGTTTAAGTCTCCATCTTGAATGTCAGCGCTGCACGAGACCAAAGAACACTGGTTTAGAATGTGACCTGCAGTTTTCTATGTGTGTGTGTGTGTGTGTGTGTGTGTGTGACGTGCAGTACGGAGGGTGAGTGATGTAAGCTATGAAAGATACAGTGTGGTCATTGTCTTTCTGACCTCTTTCTTCCCACTCTAATCATGCATAAGCGCTTAACACTGCCATGTTTGTTGTCTAACACACACACACACACACACACACACACACACACATGCTTGTCATACACACACACACACATACACACACATTACACACAGAGTTGTGCTTTTATTCTGACGGTGGGAGTGGTTTCTATAAGTCGACGTTGATGATCTGTTGTTTAGAAGACAGAACAATTTATGACCCGACTTTTTTTTTTTAATTTTTTTTTAGTTGATTGTTTGGGAGTTCATCATCAGTCACTGACAGATAAACAAAAAAAAACACATTAACAAAATGACAAATATCACATCGTCAAAGTAAGCTGAGGTGAAGTTGAAGTGAAAGGCCGCAGCACCGCTGGTTATATGGAAATATAACCAACACATGTTTTTGTGTTGGAGCGATAAACCTGGAAAATACAGCCAAAGATTAGAATTTAAAAAAAAAGATTAGCTGTAGAAGTGAACGTTTAGGTGTGTAAAGATGTTTTTCATGGGAATATATTTGTAAATGTAAGTCAGAGGACCACTATACAGAGACCACTTAACAAATGTTTGGTGCTATTAATCTACTGCTCGTTGCAGCGCTTTATCTGCTGCTGCAGGGGTCTGTCCACGCCGCTGTGACCACTATTGTAGCTCACTCAGGAGGAGAGAGGCGCTCGCAGATGTACATGCACACAGGCACACACACACACACACACACACATGCGTACACACACACACACCCTCACAGAGACATCTGCAGGTCACATCATCATAGTGGGAATAATACCAGGGATGGTTATCATAAAGGGAAGCTTTGAGCTCCCGGCTTTCTTAGGAAGATGATTTGGCTGGCCCCGGAACAATGAACTGTGGGAATCCGCTTGTCCTGCATTGATCTTCCTCCCCTGGCATCCCCTGCAAGGCTGTCAGAGCGACGGACAGATAAAAAGACCCACAACATTTTTCTTTTCTCTCTCTCTAGCTCCCCTCCCGGTGTCTTTCTTTTCTCTCTGTCAGAGGGGCTCCCACTGATCAGCAGGGATGAGCTGAAAGTTGAACTACCTGTTGACAGCACCTCTTAAACAGCTCTCAATGACATATTGTGTGAGGGGAAAGAGGCTCCTGTTCATTCATATTTCTCACTGATCTATAGTGTGTTCTCTCATCAAACCTTTGCTCTGTTTCTCCTCTTTACTCTGAATAAGAGACCAAGCAGGGCATCGCAGTGATCAGTGAACATTTACATTTTTAGGTGCTCTGTTTTGTTGTGAAAAAGAAACCCCTCATTTTTCTTTTCCTTGCTGTGCTTAGAGGCCATCCTCTACAAATCTCCCACACAAAATGTGGTTGGTGTGTGATTGTTTCATTATTCCAGGGTTGATCCTTTGGCAAAGGCAGATTAATATACACACTATTGTAAATATGTTTTTTTTTTACACATAAGAGAAACATATGTGTGCTTGAATCAATTTTAATTGGGGTCTATTTTTGCCCCGTTTAAGGCAGATAATTTTAGCTCTGAAGCATCACATCTTTTGATTGCGAGGTTATGAGTTTTGATCAAGAGGCTCTAGGCATGGGATGGAGTTTGGATTGAATCTGGCAGGGTTTGTGTGACTTGTCTTCTATGTGCAGTTCAGAGTGTTTTTGCTTCATTACGGAAAGCAATAATGCAGTGAAGTCAAAGAGTGAGAGAGTGAGAGAGAGAGAAAGGAAGGAAAACAAGAGAGATTTTTTATTGGATTAATTAGACGCCTTTCAAAGACCACCTGCAACAGAAATACAAGCCAGGAAGAAACTCATATCTGGTCTGGTCTACTTCGTAGAGCACTAGCTCTAACTAAACCAACTTCACCCAGAGGTAATTGATCGAGGGAGCTCTGTTTGTACTTTGAAAACATACAGCTTTTGAATAGATCTGAATGTTCCTGCTGCCTGTAATCACAAAATATTTAGCATTCATCTCTCGGTACGTGTAACATATGGCAAATACCCACGTTGTCCCTTTAATATCAGATTGCAGTAGCTGCAGCCCCCCATCGTCTCATTAATGAATTGGTGCAAATATGATGGAATTCAGCACATTGTGAATAATGATTGATTTGTTTAATGCAACAGATTTGTTCATTAGAGCTTAATGAGGTATTGCTTTGTGATTATCTGATGGTTTTTGTGTCAATACGTGTCAAAATAACAAAGTAAAGTTCAACCCGTAGCTTTTCGATCCTTTTCCATTTCCCTCCATCGTGTCCTGAATGTCAGAGGACGTTTTGTGACAAAATTCAGGCCAAAGAATAAACTGAAAAAATAGGATTTTCCTTTTTTTTTTTTTTTTTTGGTCATTGTTTATGATAATAGGAATTTATATTAGGTGGCCATTTCTAATAATGACACTGCCTTCCCATATTCTTGATTAATATATACGATTACAATTAGAGAGGAATATAAATCCCTTTAGCATTTATGATGCATAGCACTATTGATAAGACAGAAATGAGTTGAACACATTTAAATGCTGACTTAAATACACATCCATTGTGGTACAGATATCACTTATAATTAAGCGGAGGCTTGAAGAGAAAAAGGAGCAGAGGAGAAAAATGAATTTAGAGAAACAGTCAAATCTTTTTTCTTCTGTGTGCGCCTGTGTGTGTGTGTGTGTGTGTGTGTGTGTGTGTGTATGTGTGTGTTAGTCTGCATGTGTTCAAACACACGGGACGATTCTGCGTGCTATGCTGAATATTAAACATCAAACTATAAAGACAACAAGTGAACTATCGTGAGAAAAATGCTAAAGGAAGTCTTTGTGGTTTTAGAGGTATCAGAGGAGCCAATAGTTTTAATGAGGCAGCATTGCTGCAAATGCCAGGAAATGATAAGGTTATACAGGTTAGAGTAACGACAGAGATATGTACCAGAGAAGTTACAGAGAGAATGTGTTGTTCACACTGGAGTCGACACGGGCTACACATCCATGACAGCGAGTGAACAGGGTGATCGGGTAGAAACGTGGAACAATATCCCTTCTGAATGCAGCCGGTAAGAACGTCAAAACTTGTCCCGTTGGTGGAAAAACAGAATACAGTGACATTATTATTATTATTATTATTATTATTATTATTATTATTATTAAGTAGAAGTGTTTTCTTCTTTTCATCTGATGATTTTTGCATGAGTCTTGTAAAGGTAACAGTTGGGGACGATGTCATAGTTTAAAAAAAAAAAAAAAAGGTTGACGTGTTTTACATGGGCTGTATTAGGTGAGTTGCACAATAGTCAGTGTCGTTTAGAGGGCATGCACATGTCAAATTGTTGTCTGTGGACAAAGGTTTGCGTGCATGTCTGTGCCTGTGTGTGTGTGTGTGTCTAAGTGTGTGTGTGTGTGTGTGTGTGTGCGTTCCGACTTGTACATTACCCTCAAATTCCTCACATGCGTGTGTGTTCATATCAGCAGAGGGGGGATGTCACATAAGAAATGTCCTTTTTAATCAGGGGAAAAAATATAAAATGACTCTGGAGCAAGGCGAGCATATTAATGTGCCTCATTTGCATACACTCGTCAGCCAGGATACGTTTATAAAAAAACACAAACTGGATTCGTCAGTTCATTTCACATTATTCTATTGTCTATCTGCCTTTGTTATATGTTAAAGATAAAGGCAGAAATCAAATTGAAGAAAAGGGCAAGCTGCTATCTCCCCAAATGAGCAACAGCTCATCAGCCTAGTTTAAATCACAGATTTCTATTCCAAAAGGCAGCCGCCTCTGTAAAAAAAGGGCCCATTCAAATAAGGTCTGCTGTGAAATAAGCATGCCTGGTGATGGAAGCTGGGGTGTCACATAAATACAATTTAAAACCTAAGTCATTTAAAGCAGCCCTACAAAGTTTTATCTTCCCTTTTCTATCTCAGCATAATTTTCACAATAAATGTACAAATATACAGTATGTACATATATTTTTCACTCAAATATAACCTTTTATAGTTTTAAGATTTTTTATGTCTCAGATGAGCACGTCATTATTCAAATTACATGACAACATAAGCGTACGATCAGCCATAAATTGAAGTAGACTTTGACATCAGCATATCTAGTTGTTACTCATATACCGAGATACCATAGGATGCTCATTATTTGTGAAAACAGAGGACTTGCTTCAAAAAGAAGAATTCAAAGGGCAAGCCACGAATGTCATATTCCTGTAAGTGAAAACTGCTCAGTGTCTGATTCACATCCACAAGATAGGACTCCACCATCGACAGTACGTTGGAGGGGCGAGTGTGCAAAAGAAAAGGAGCCCTGAATGTCTTCTAGCCTCCTACAAAACAGTTAGAGCAGTTCACAACCCCTGGTCCGTGGACTGGTACCAGTCTGTGGGTCAACTGGTCCTGGGTCATGTAGACAGAATCCAGAATTTTTATTTATTTTTTGGTTTAATTCATTATCTGATTAGTTTTGAAAATGACCTGATTCTCTCCTCCACATGTGTCTGTGAGTCTCGTCTTGATGTTTGTCAAGATGTTTGCCTCGGTCTACCTTCTAAAAGGGGCCGCTCCGGCCAGTTGGTGCGATGTTACGAGGACGCTACGAAAAGATTAGCACATGCATTGGATTCACATCTATTAATATATTTAGGGGAAATAAAACAGTTTTATTGCTGGTCGTATCATTTTATTTTGTTGTATTTATCCGCCACACCTTAAAAGCCAGTCCGTGAAAATATTGTCTGACGTTAAACCGGTCTGTGGCGCAAAAAAAGTTGGTGACCATGGAGGACAGAGGAAAAAACTTAAAAAAAAAAAAAAAAAAAAATCCAAGTCAATGAGAAAACAAATAACAAATGAACGATGCACAATTCACATTTTACAATCACACAGTACATGGAGAGAGAACAGAGAAAGACAGTCTTTCAGTGCCGAGGTTGTAAAATACACACAGAACATGTGTGCACATTTTTAATGTGGGTGTGTCCCATTTCGAACAGACTGGATCCATAAGCTGTCTAAAATTATCCCACTTCCTTTTTTTAAGTGAACTCACCTAATGCCAGAGCTTTACGCTGCCTCTCCATGAAAGGACTTTTTGATGATTAAAATCATGCATTTTCACACAGTGGCTACCAGTGTTACCAGGCAGCATACTAATCAGCTTAATGAGATATTATACCATATTTTGTTGACCAAAGCAGAACTGTGGTTATTGTTTCTGAGGGTTTGACCCCTGCCAGCAGCCAGAGGAAGTGTGCAGATAGATGTTTATACCTCCCCATCTGGAGAACAGATGGACCTGCATTAAACCCAATGTTATTCTTGTTTCTGTCCTTTATTATGACTATGCAACTATTGCTTATGCCACACATACAATATGTCAGTGATATATTGCGGCTGCATTACAGCAACTCAAGACTACAACACTATTCTGTATTTTTTTAATAGGTAGAAAAAAGAGAAATAATGATGCTCCCTGCTTGTCTTCTCACACTTGAGGCTGTGTTTACCTGAATTTTTTTTTTAGCACTAAGTTATCTTTGCCTGCAACGAGAATTATTTCGAATATGCAACTGTTGCGGTAGTTGTTGGTAGCATAAGAAGACCGAGAGAGGAACTGTGAGGTGGGGGAATAGAAGTGAGAGTAAAGTGATTTACATCAAATGTAGTGCAGCTCTTTAATAGAATTTTGCGCCAAGACAAGCGTCGTGGCAACAAGATAAGAGTGTTGTGTTTACCCCTTGGTTTTAAGTGCTATTGTTAATATCATAATTGTAGTATTGTGGTGGCTTCCCGACAATGCTGTTGCTCTGTTTCATTAAGGCGTGTAATTGGTGAAATTCTGATAGGCTGGGCACAAGTAGCTTAATTATACTGCTCACTGTGTTTACAGAGTAATTATTCCATCCAAAATGGTGTTACATTTTGAAAAAGTTCTCAGGAGTCACAGCATTTCTTCAGGCCCTTGGTGATGGCAGTTAGAAGACTGATAAATCTTATTTCCCTTTACTTGGGTGACACAACAAATGTTTTTTTTTTTCTTCTCTAAAAGAAGGAAAACATTAGACATGTGCACTCTCTAATGTAGAGTATGAAAACCACATCATCACCCTGCATCTTTCAATAAATATGTTTAATGCTACATTAGAATGTGTATTATTTTGAAATGTGTCCTTCTTTGTCTATTGTCACAGAATGGAGGACTCGAGTTTGTGTCTTGGTGTATCATCAACGGTGCCAGATGCTGATACCCATCTGAGCAGTGCAGTGTTAAATGGCCGCTACCCCATAAGTCAAAAGCTTCATCAGCTTACAGCACAACTAGGGCACGCCTTCCCTGACCTACATCGCCCACAGCAGATCCCTGAAGAGAAAGCAGCCACACCATTGGATGAGAAGACCCACCACGCAGCCCTGGCTAGTCAACCTATCAGCAGCCAGATGGCCCTGCTAGCCAATCAGCTGAACCGAGACATTGATGCAGGGGCACTCAGTGGCTTGAATGGGCGTGTTGACCTTCAGCAGTTTCTTAATGGTCAGAACTTGGGCATCATGTCCCAGATGAATGACATTGAAGACGACGCCCGAAAGAACAGGAAGTATCCCTGTCCATTGTGTGGCAAGCGCTTCCGTTTTAACAGCATCTTGTCACTGCACATGCGCACGCACACAGGAGAAAAGCCCTTCAAGTGCCCCTACTGTGACCACCGAGCAGCTCAAAAGGGCAACTTGAAGATCCACCTCCGCACCCACAAGTTAGGAAATCTCGGTAAGGGTCGTGGTCGGGTCAGAGAGGAGAACAGGCTCCTACATGAGCTGGAGGAGAGAGCCATCCTAAGAGACAAGCAGATGAGAGGAAGTAGCAGTCTCCAGACAACTCCAACACCCCACCTTGGCCTCAATAGCAGCTCTAACACTCATCATCAGCAACTTGGCTCAGCATGTGGTCTCCCCCCCACCTCTGGTCTTGCCACTCCAGACATAATTTCTCAACCGTCTTCTTCACCCAAGCCGGCTGGCACTCAGGATGAGCAGTCCCTGAACCCAACTACAGGTTTCCGCTGTACCTTCTGCAAAGGAAAGTTCAAGAAACGAGAGGAACTGGACCGTCACATCCGCATACTCCACAAACCCTACAAATGCACTTTGTGTGAGTTTGCTGCTTCCCATGAAGAAGACTTGATAAGTCATGTGGAGAAGGCTCACATCACAGCTGAAACCACACAGGGTCAAGGTACTGGTGGTGTTGGGGGCACGCAGATGGCCACTGAATTCCGATGTGATGTGTGTGGCCAGGTGTTCAGCCAAGCTTGGTTCCTCAAGGGCCACATGCGCAAGCACAAGGACTCCTTTGAACATTGCTGCCAAATCTGTGGCCGCCGTTTCAAGGAACCTTGGTTCCTCAAGAACCATATGAAAGTGCATCTCAACAAGCTGGCCATCAAGAGCAAGCCACCACAGCCCAGTGAGCAAGATATGGCTGCCGTCAACAGCATGAGCAATCTGGCTCAGGAAGCTCATGCCAACCTTTATTCCCGCTACATCTCCTGTCTTCAGGGAGGCTTCCTTTCACCCGACAAACAGAGCCTGAGTGAGCAGCACCAAATGTTGGCAAAAGCAGGAATTGCCATGAAGGAAAAAGAGATGTTAGGTAAACTGCTTGGGCCAATGACAGGAGGTATGGGTCATGGGCTGGGTGAAAATGAGAAACGCTCTCTCCTGGGTTGTCTTAACCTTGTGCCACCACTCAAATCAAGTTGCATGGAGCGTCTCCAAGCGGCTGCAAAAGTGGCTGAGATGGACTCCCTCAATAGCTACCAAGCCTGGCAGATAATGGCTCGTGGTATGGCTATGGATAGGGCTTTCATGCCGAAGGAGCAGCAGCACCACCATTTAACCCCTGGGCAGGAAGATGAAATGGCTGGTGCTGGGGCATTGGCTTCCTTCTCAAAGGATAAACAAGACTATTCCTTGATTGCTTCCAATGATAGCTCCAAGCAGAAGCAACTCTCAGAGGCCTTGCAGGGTTCCAAGGCTGCGAGTGGAGCAATGATGTCGGTGAAGGAAGATGGAAGAGGCTTTGACACTAACCGTGACTTAGTGTCTCACCATAGTAATGCTGAGGCTCCTGGAGCTCTGGCTGGCTTGGGAAGCCCAAACATTGATTACAGCCTCTCCAGCCTCTCTGGCATAAAAGAAAAGCCTTCAGAATGCCCTGATTGCGGACGGGTCTTCAGAACCTACCATCAGATGGTTGTCCATTCCCGTGTCCATGGGAAAGACAGAAGAGGCGTTGATGACGCATACCAGCAACAAGGTTTGGATGAACGGCGTGGATCAGCCAGCGACCCTGAGTCCCAGTCGATTAGCCGCTCCACCACTCCTGGATCGTCCAACGTGACAGAAGAGAGCGGAGCCGGGGGAGGACAGTCCCAGACAGGGAGCGTCCAAGATGACAGCCCGCATCCCTCCTCACCATCATCAGGTACGAGAGAACATTACGTGTATTCTTTGGTCCGTCTGTAGATTAAGTGATCAAAATCTTACCCGACTGACATCTACGTGGTAATTATGTATTTTCTTTAAGAATCTAACTAAGAATCATAATACATAGTATACAATGTGAATATACCAAGGTGTCAAATTCATGTCTGTAAAAGGAAATGAAAATAACTCAAATGCCCACTGATGAAATAAGAAGGACGCTATCCTCACATAACTGAAATATTTAACACGTTTCTTCAAATACTTGCACACCATCACAGTGTTTGCTTTCACAGGGCATTTTTACTCTCTCTCTCTCTCTCTCTCTGTCTGTCACACACACACACACACTCACATACGGACAGACGACTGCTATGAAATTTAAATGTACGCATTAAACTGTACATATAATATATAAACTCAGACTTACTGACACAACGCTATTGCTAATGCCCTTCGTATTAGACCAACACAAGACTCCAGAGAACCAAATGCAGGAAGAGATGTTCTCCATTGCTTTTTGTTTCAGGTTTGGAATCCAAATCCCTGTGGAATACGAATAAAGACAGGAAGCAGAGGTTGAACTTGTTTTAACTACAGTGATTAAGAAATGCCTTTAATAAAACTGTTACAGACAGTCTCCCCCTCCTTTCCTCCTCCCCAGTAAACACAGGCCGGCCATGGCTAGATAAGTGTAAATTTAGTGGGATTAAGGGAGGCTCATTGCTAATGATTACACAAGTTTTTAAAGGTAACTTTCACTTGCTCCTCAGGGCTCTGCGCTGCCGTTAAGAAGCACATGCCATAATTAGGTCACGACTATGCGATAATCAGTTGGTTTAAGCAAAACAAGACACTAATTAAAGATATACATATAAAGCAGGTCAGAAAATGGTGAACTTCATTTCCAAAAGCGAGGATGTGCTTTTAAGTCTTTTGAGAAATATATAAATAAATAGAAATATAAATCAAAGTGGTTTAGCTTAAGGCTCTAAGCAACTTAATTCCACCAGTGGAGATGAAATTGTTTATTTATTCACAGAGGCATGAAGTCCTTATCGTGCCCGTGTAGTGTGATGGGTTTGAACATGGGACAGGCTATGTTTATTTTAATCTAAGAAATAATAACAGACAACCCCCCACCCCAATTAGGAATTAATGAAAATGAGAGTGAGATAAAAACCTATTTTCTTTATAGAGACTATTAAACATAACACTTTCTCAACAGGGTGGGGGTGTAGCCGATGTAATTATCTTCTGAATTTTAATGCTGGAAGTTTCCCTCTCTCTCTCTCTCTCTCTCTCTCTCTCTCTCTCTCTCTCTCTCTCTCTCTCTCTCCCTCCCTGTCTCTCTCTCTCTCTCTCTCTCTCTCTGTGTGTGTCTGTCTCTCTCTCTTGTTCTCTTTCTGTGTCTTGTCTCCTTTGACTTAACCGCTAAATTCTGATGGGTTCAGCTTTTGGCATTTCAACAATTTCACAATTGACATCCAGTGTTTGGTCTGCAAAAAAAAAAAAAAAAAAAAAAAAGCAAATTAAAATAATAATGGATGAATAAAACCACCAATAGTATTCACTATCAAATGCTAAAAAAAGAAGCACAGAGGAATGTATTTGATTTACTTGAGTGGTTAAATCTCATCCCCCAGGCCATCTGGAAACGAGGGTATAGGGTATGATTAAAGGCAAATATAAATGCAAAATTTCATTGAAATAGATAATCAGCAACTTTGAACAAAAATATAAGGTTACTGTTTCTTACAGGGCCTAAATGTCACTGTCTTATGTGTCCAACTGTTTGTGAGTATATAGCTCATGTAGAGGAATGGTTTCACCTTTCGTGATCAGCCCCACTGTTTGATACCTCGGCACCACTCCAGTTTTATCAATCTGCCAGTGTTATATCTGAATGGCTGACCTCACACTGCTACTGTAAAGCTTTGTGAGAGGTTGTATAACATAGGGGGTCGAATTGTAGGTACGGGAACATAGCAGATATCGATAAACGACTGCAGAGACTGGGAAGTTAAAATGCTTCGCATGCTGGTGTAGCTACTTACTGATTTTCTAATCACGTACAGTGAATATTTTCTTTCTTAAACAAAAAATCTTAAAAATGTGAGCTACATTTTGAGCTCCATGACTCTCAAATTAGAAACTTAAAAACATGCGTGATCTTCACGTGGAGAGAGGTGACATGCTTCTTTCTCTGCATGCGTATTTGTTGATCATGTGATATGCTTGGCAGTATGTCTGCGTATCACTCTTTCTTCTGTTTTGAACAAGACATCATCGTCTCACTCTCTCGGATTTTCTAAAAACCCTGCTCTCTGAGTGTGTGTTTGCGTTGTGTATCTGTAAGTGTGAGCCTTTGGCCCACCACCTACCAGGAGCACTTATCAGTTAAACTTGAATTACAGTAATCAAAAATAACATCTCAACTGTGAAAGAAGGTCAGTGTTTGTGCTTTTGTCTTTGAGATGGCACTTGTTTAAAATCAATGAGTGAAAATGGGAGAAGAAACAGAAAAACACAAGGCCTGTCAGCGATGTCCTTTAAAGATGCACCCTATTAGAGTATAGCTCAGCAGCTAACCTTGAGTGTAATATTCTTTACTCTGTTATAACAGAGGTTGTTATATCTCTGCACACCAGGATCTATTTCTTATTTGTTCATCTATGAACTGATTTCCCTTTATTATGACTAATATTTTTTATTGTTTGGTACAGGCCTCGATAAAGTTGTAGCATCATTCAGCAACAGGTAGACTTGATGTGAGAGCAAATCATCCCATCTGATTGGTATTTTTGCCTGTGTTGCTTTTTCGTAACCATCATTGAAAATCCTCATTATAAACGATAGTGTCTCCGCTAGTCGCAGCCAAAAGTGTAGCAGAATCGTAAAAAATAGGCTTTCCAGCATGCATGTAATGCCTAAAGCAGCAGGAGCCCTCCTTACATGTACCTCCATAACCTCCCCAATAAGCCTAAACCCACTCCCACCTCTTGGCTCCTGGTTGTAAAAGACTCTCCACGCTCCCTCTGGCTCTCTCTTACTCTTTCTTTCTCTCTACAGAGAATCCCCCATGCCTACATTTTTTTTTTTTTTTAAGAGGAACAGCGTTTTTACATGGCAAGGATTAGCCTGCATATCCCTGGTCTTTACCGCGGCTCAAACAGGCAGGCAAAATACTCGCTCCATACAAATTGAAATTGGATTTGCCAACTTGATGCCTTAGGTTATAAAGCATGGATATTCATCTAATTGCGACTAAATAATGGGGGTGTAATTACACATGCGGACAAACTGTTACAGTGTAATTACTGTGTCATTAACATGAATAAAGTGGAGCTGAACAAGAGCCAGACAACTATAAATATGCATGATGACTAACACAAAATAGTGAGCTACTGTCACCTATCATGTTAACCAGCGTGTCATCAACACTGGCAATATGAAGCAAAAGTCTTTTTTAAAGATGTTTATTATTGTACTAACAGTGAAAGTCTGATTGAAATATATGTTCAGAACCAGGTAATTTCTAAACAGACAAATGGCAGAAACATTACAGAAATGTTAGGAATGATTCCAGTCAATAATATAACTATGTTCAAAGAACTGTTCGAATCTTTCAAGCCAGTTGATCCAGTTTGTTTCCTCTTGAGACTCTTTAAACGTCTCAAGTCCGACTGAGGCCTCAGACCCTTTGGACAAAAAATAAATAAATAAATAAATAAATAAATAAATAAATAAATTAAAAAAGCTAATTATATATATATATATATATATATATATGTGTATATATATATATATATATATATATATATATATATATATATATATATATATATATATATATATATATATATATATATATATATATATATATAATTTTTTTTTTTTTTAGCATTTAGACTTCGTATGATCCAAACACTAACCAGTACTCTTATGCTGTTGTAATACTACAAACAAGAATGTAAATGGTGCTAAGACTGGACTTACCAGGGGACATCTTTTGTGTTTCAGTTGGACTATTCTCTTTGACATTAGTAGATAAGTGGGACATTGCGTGTTAGTACAATCGACAGTATTCTTGGACTTGCAGGCCACTGTGGGGCTCAGGTGCCTGCGCCATTGCACACTCACATAATCTTGATAAACCTCTTTTAGTTTGGTGAAACGTCCTGAAGCCAAGCCAGCTTGGAATGCAGTGAATCTCAGCTCAACGCCTGCAATAGAGTGGAAGCTATATAATGTATTTGACAGTCCGGATAAAGTTTACATTTTTCTGTTCACTTAGTGGAAAATGGCCTTGCCATCCATGCATAAACATATCAATACTGTAAGTCAGTGCATTAACTCAAAATAAAACGATCAAAAAAATCAACAGTCTGTCATAGTTGTTTAGTTCCGTTAGCTGGTTATGAATGAATAACAAAAAAAGAAAATGTTTAAATGCTTTAACAATTATTATCCTATAGCCTGTTTGGATTTGCAAATTTTAAACCATCAATATGAGTGGATTCTCCTCACGTCCAGCTCCTCCCTTCAATCTGAAAGAATACTGTACAATAGAGATGAGTTGTTGACTGAAAGCAACCCATTGTGTTACTGTAGGTGTGATCTGGTGCTTGTCTCCTGACATGAATCGGTGACCTGTCCAGAACGTGGACTCAGGCCCAGGGTCAGCCAGGATTGCCTCCAGCCCCCCTCAACCATCCCAGAAAAAAAATAATTAGTTACAGATAAATGTCATGTCACAATTTTTTTTTTTTTTTTGTTTTTCATTCTAATCAACCCAAACTGACAGACCTCTGGGTTTGCGGGACTTTTGTAGATTGTTTGAGTGAGGGTGGCGAGGGCTCAAAAAGGAGCACAGATCTGTTTTTTATTTGTTTTTGTTTTTTTCTCCTCTGTGTGAATTAATGTGGCCCTGATTATGTATGTGAATGAAAGGATAAAAGGAAAAATACGCAGGCCCGTAGCCCACACATCATCCCATCAGTCACCTTAAGCATCTGGTTTCTAAGAAACTCACCTCTAGAGTAACCAACGCATCCTCCTCCTCACACCACAGCCCACACTGTAAAATGAGGCCAGTCTTGCTATACTTGAATAAGCACAACATTAAATACGTGTGAAACTAAATGCATTAAAAAATAATGAATTATATCTCTTTTTTTTTTTTTTCTATTCCTCCCCTCTGCATAAATTACTTCTTCTTTGTAATTGACATCCGTTCCTCTGCTGCGTCCCCCCTCGCACTATTCTTCTTCTCTCTATAATCAGAGAACTCTGTGGTTACAAAACCTCAGCTTTCTACCCCCCACTCATTTGAAGGAGTCTGGCCTGTCATATCTGTATTTTTTATGTGTCACCAAACTTAAATAGACATTCATTGTGTTACAGGCACATTCATTCCCTAAGCGGTATTTTTGTACAGTAGGTCAGGACTCTGGTGTCTGGTAAATGATAAAAGTTCTATTCAAACGCACTAATTGTCAGTGTGCTATGCTGATTGACATGTCTCGGATAAATGCAGACTTAGTATTTTTGTACACGCTTGCACAATATAAAAGGCCAATTTATTTCTCTGTTCTTCTTTCTCTTATTTCTTGCACAGTTCATTTGATTTCTCTCGTCCTTTCTAGCGCGCTTGCCTCCCTCTCTCTCTCTCTCTCTCTCTCTCCCACCCAGTCTCTCAGACTCAATTTGTAAATATTACCCATGGAAGGGAATTAGCCAAGGCTTTTTAGATATTTTAAAATTCCAATTTTATTCCGACGAGTGTGTTTGATCGAGGGAAGGACTGCGTGCCTCGGTTTGCTCCTCAGTATTCCTGGGTGGCTATCAGTGGCTAGCCTTGTCCTTATGAAACATTTATCAGCCTGTTTTATGTCTTAATGATCACGTTAGGATTCCCCGCTTGGTTATGAAGCCAGGCTCGGGGAAAAAAAAAAAAAAAAAAAAAATGGACTGTTGAGAGAGAGAGAGTGCAGGAGAGGCGATGAAAAAAAATGACATGGGCAATCCAGAAGGGAGAGACTGAGTGGAGTGAGAAAAAGAGAGATGACAGGGCATCACATTCCACAGTAAACAGCATCACATTATGCCATCCACTCTTTTTCAACTTCAAATTGTTGCCAGAACATAGTTTACCTTCCTCCTGGAACAAGTTTCCATGGATCACACACGTAAACGTACACACACACACACACACACACACACACATGCACACACAGCTCCTTTCTATTCTTCTGTCTTCCCCATTCCTTTTTATGTTTTTATAATTAAAACACAATATTTATCTTTCCATAACAGAAGGCTGCCTTACTCCGTCAGGTAGACTGTTTGCATATTAATATTCTTAATACATCAACAAGCTATCTTCTCCGGTGTCATTGCTAAAATTGAAGCAAGAATAGAGAAAGGGGATATGTGACTCACAAAACACAGACTCTTCACTTCAGTGTTGAAACGCTGGAGAAACTTCACTTGATTGAACATGTGGGGGAGAAAAGACTCAAAAAGTAACAGGGGAAAGCGTTAAAGAGAAAGAAAGACATAAATCAGCATCACAGTCACAAGGTGTGTTAATGTCGGGGGGGGTGGGGGGGTGGGGTGTTTGCCCAGTGGCTTCTCAGGATGCACATATAAATGCACAAATCCCAGCTAAATAAACGTCTGTTCCTCCTTCAGTCAAAAACTGCCGAGCTAACCGCGCTACGTCGAAATGTGCCTCTTCCCTTTTCTTTTTTGATTGTTTTTATGTGTGTGCTTAAGAGAGAGGGTTGGATGGAATGGATGAGGGAGGGCAAAGCTGAAAGAGGGTGAATGCCAAGTTTCTTTTCTCTGTCTGGTGACAGCTGTCTGACTCCGTCAATGTGGAATTCCTGTGAAATGAGGCACGGCCCTTCGGTCAGGGAATGCAAATGGATAGTACCATGAGCCTCGCCGGACAGGGATGGGGCGAGTTGGGGCTTTAGAATAGAACGGGTGTGTGCGTGTGTGTGTGTGTGTGTGTGTGTGTGTGGAGGGGGGGCAGTTTGAACAAATTAATGTTGTTATGATGGGATGGTCCACCATGAGAAAAAGCAGAAGACATTGACCTTCGCCTCATTAAAGATGGACGACCAGGCATGTGATACTACCACTGTCGAATCTTCTTGCATGCTCTTTTTTCACCAGTCCCCCCCCCCCCCCCACACACGCACACACACACACACTTTTTTGATTCCCCCACTCCCCCCCCCCCCTTGTTCTATCATTCTTTCATTTTGCCGCCTTCTCCCTCCCTTCTCAATCTCCTCCTCTTAACCCCACTGACAGGTCACATAAATAAGCTTTTGTAGTGACATCAGGGGTGCTGACATGAGAGCAAAAAAAGGGACATGAAAAATCTGCTTTTTTTTTCTCGTAGTTGTAGCTATCTCTTCATCACAAAAGAGATGGTAAGAGAGAGAGAGAGGGGAGGCAGAGAGAGGAAGAGGGAGGAGGAAACGGGTGAAAAAGTGTGGGAGGGATTAAATCCAGGGATTAAGATCTCCATGCTTTTGTTTTTTTTCACCCTCTCCCCCTGCCACATTCCAATTGTTCTTAAAATATTTGGCAATGTCAATTAGTAAGTGAGCAGAGCTAGCTGATGAACACAATTTTCCAGGCGACTGAGCACCCTATTGTTGTGGAGTGAACAGCAGATTTCTGAGGTCATTATCATTCCCTGTTAGCCGTGCCCAGCTGCTCTCCTCTTGGCTCTGGCCAAACTCTGCTCCTCTTCTCTCTCTCCTTTTTCCTTCTGCCCTTACTTCCTCCTCTCCTCTCCTCTCCTCTCCTCTCCTCTCCTCTCCTCTCCTCTCCTCTCCTCTCCTCTCCTCTCCTCTCCTCTCCTCTCCTCTCCTCTCCTCTCCTCTCCTCTCCTCTCCTCTCCCGACCCCCCCCCCCCGTTCAGCACCATGCCCACCAGTTCAGGGGATGGTTGATAGCAGGCAGCAACAGGGGGCCATCAACAAGAGAAGGGATGGGGAGGAGCGGGTAGTAGGGGGAAAGGGGAGGAGAGAGGGAGATGGCTATAGTGTAAGAGTCGGGGAATACAGTAAAGGAAAATGAGTGAGTGAGTGAGTGAGTGAGTGAGGAGGGTGAGGGAAGAGAAGGGAAAAACTGAGGGGCTATGGGGGCAAACTGTACAGAGGGGTGGGAAGGCAAAGGAAACACATGGGGGACCATGGAGAGCGTAGAAGAGGTGATGGATTAGAGAGAGCGAGAAAGAGAGAGAGAGAGGTGGAGAAGGAAGAGAGACTGCACGGCGAGCAACGTAGAGGGAAAAGAGGATGTTTTAAAGGAGATGCTCACTGAGTCCGCATCACATCATCAAGCTTTACATAAAGATGCTAACATTTACTTTGTGTGCAGCGTCTGACTGAAAGGAGTGCCGAGAAAAGTTGGTCTTGTGTTCCGCTGGCAAACAGAGACGGTCAAGTCGACAATCTGGTTCACTAAATGGAAATGCTTACCCAGAAATATGTACCCAGTTAGGTACATATTTCTGTATCTAACTGGGAGGTGGACACTTTTAGTCACAAAACAGCCAGTTGTCTGGATCAAATGTTGATAATATTCCTTTTTTTTGGATGATTTATGTCAGTAAAAATCCACAAAAGAGTAAAACATGAATGGATGAAGTCAGAACTCCCTCTCTTCTGTATCCACCAGTCAGCGTTAGACATCATATCCCAACACATCTCAGTCTCAGAATAGTGAAAGTGTGATTTAATAACACCTCTTCTTAACCTTGAGCAGATTTTTTTTTTTTTTTTTTTTCCCTAAACTTGAGATGTTGTTACTTTTGCAGATTTTTTATAAAACAGCATTTTGGATATACAATCTATAAAAGCAGGAAACTTTTTTTTTTATTGTCACAGTATAAAGAAAGCTATTTAAAATTGTCGCCATACAGTGAAAGTATCTGTGAGCTGTGAAAGGATATCCAAGAACACACCGGCAGCATTTAACCACGTCTCTCTCTTCATGACACACCCAAGTTCCCCCCCCACCTATTTGGTCCCGTCTGTCCTGTCCAACCTGTAGAAAGTACCGATACTGGCTGGTCGTGGGTATCTGGGTTCTTCTGTGAGACAGAGAGAGAGAAAGAGAGAGAGAAGGAGGAAGACAGCGAGAGAGAAAAGTGAAAAAGGGTGAGCGGCATCAAAGCGTTGCTCTCAGCTGCAGCTGCCAAGCTTCCTCGTCCCCAGTTAGCAGCCATCCAGCTGTCAGGCTGCGCGAAGAGGAAGAGAGGGGGGAAATCTCTCACCAGCCATATGGTTCCCAGTTCTGTCGGAGACACTCCACGCTCTGTGGGCAAATGGCAAACTCATATATCTAATCAACACTCTTAATATCCAGACCTGAGACCAAGGATATTTTCAGAGTTTTGCCTTTCAACAACACGGCAAAAGGAAAAGCTTAAGGAATACTGTTCGTGTTTGTGGTGTATGCTGAGCACTGCACACAGGTTACATTTGTTACAGAAGGATTCTGAGTATCGGGGAAAACCTGTTTATATCGATCCTAAATGATAATGGTGTTGTTATTTATGTGGAAAACGCTACATGATTTCCTGGAGTTTTTAGTAACTATTGCTTAAGCAGGGGAGAATAGCGCAGGGACTATTGAGGGACTATTTTTAGGGAAACTAGTAAAAAAAAAAAAAAAAAAAAAAAAGATTGTGAAGCTTGTGAAAGACAACCGTGTCAAACCACTTCATTTTTTTGGTTGGTTCCATGGCGTGCATCCGTGTTCTGGTCCACCATTGGTTGTTAACACTTGCTCCAGCTCCCTGTGGGTGGTCTGCTCTGCTCACACATAAGGTCCTGTAGTAGCACTGCTGCTAACCCTCTAAAGAACTTGGAATCAGCATTTAGTTTAACAAGCTCTGCTCAAACATCCTTGGACTTGTTGTACACATGCACTTTAATAAAGATAAAATACTAGGATTTATTTCACGACATTTGTTAGACGTCGAGCTAACTAATACATTTTTAATACTTTTCCAGTAGGATTTTTTTTTTTTTGGCTATGAAGTTTTCATTCAACCACAAATGCAATAAAACTTTCTGGACACTTGTCTGCTCCGTTTCCATATACAGTAAATGTCATCATACATGTAATATGTGCTGTGGATTCACCTTTCCTTTAGTTGAGCAGAAGCTGTTAGCTGTAGCACAGCTAGCCCCAGAGAGAATGGGCTTGAATATGGCTTTGTGTTGTATCTGTTAGCAGGATGCTACACCTGCTCATCTAATCCTGGCAGGCCTCTGTTTCCAGTCTCTCCGGCTGCAGAGTAACGGGCGCCTTATTGCATGGCAAGCCGCACTGAAGCACGGGGAGGTTTGTCGGTATTACAGCGACATTGCTGTGTAAAGCTTGGAAACAACTATCGCCCCTCACCCTCCTTCCGCCTCAACGGGACTGAGGAGTGCAAAATCCCTGCCTGGTTCTGCAAACAGCTATTAGTATATGGATGTAGCATGTAGCCTGCAGTGGAGGTTGTGGATGTAATAATTGTGAAAAAGCAAGGTAGACAGGCAAACAGCGACCAATGAGCGTCGGGAAGGAAGAGAGAAGATGTGGAGAATGAATTAGACAGAGATAAGAGGTAAGGATGGGGGCAAATGGGGTAAGAGGGGAAGAAAGGGGAGTTATCCAGTCCCACAAATCTTCACTCAACCCAACAACCTGAAGCAGGGGCCATTAAAAGCAGGGAGAGCTCAGTGAGATTTCAGCCCAGATTGATACGGTGGCAGCAATGGTTTGGAGGGACAGTAACTTTAATGGCCCCACTGGGTTTTAATGAGTGTTGTGCCCCAAACAAAATGAACTAATTAGTGTTATCATCCATATATCAGACCCAACACACACCCAGACGTTCTCAGGCACACACAAATGCTCTTTGCTGTACAAACATGCCAAAATCTGCTCGAGCAAATCTGTGCTCCTGCCTTTCCTTCAGACTCTACGTTACTTTGCTGAACATGACTTTGAGTCGAGCGTCAGAATTTGCTCGTCAGTTTGCTTCTTTGTTCTCTTTTAAAATTTCCCAACCTATATGCCACCACACTCTATTCAGTTGCTATTTCTTCCTGAAATGAGCCTCCCGTTAGTCCACCTCCTTCCTCCTCCACACACACACACACACACACACACACACACACACACACACACACACACACACACACACACACACACACACACACACACACACACACACACAAACACTCCAGCCTGTAAGGCCGTGCCCTGTTTCTGAGAGAAGCGATTATGTCTACACTGGTTTAAAAGCAGGATAACAATGCCACGAACGGGCATTTGGAAAAACAGAAAAGGGCTCAAGCCAATATCCTGGCATTTGGACTCAAGCCGCTGTTACCTGCGCATAAGCCGCATGTTTGTCACGCCATTGCCTCTGGTTGACCACACCACCCCACCAGCCCCACACTTTATTTCTCTTGCACTAAGCCTATTATAAAATCAATAAACAATTGAGCTTTTTTTCCAGTCCTTTTAAATCTTTTTCTCCTCTATATATCCTCTGAGATGAAGGGGAGGCATGCAGGCAGTGCACGCTGTTGAGCTCAGGGGGAATAAAAAGAGTAAGGGAAATGAAGAATTTAAAAAAAAAAAAAAAAACGCTCTTCACTTTCATAATGTTGAGTTTTAAGCAATTGTCAGTCCAAATCATGATGATCCTGCACATTAGACCTGGTCCTGACCCACTGTAGTCATGACAAAGGAAACTTCTGTTGCATTCTTTGCATTATCTGATATTTATAATGTGTGTAGATGGTTGGTGTAACTCAAAATAAAATATCTATTCACCATTTGTGCTTTGACCCCGTTTTCCTACTTGATGCTTGGAATTTTCATCTACTTTTTTTCCCCACATCACTTTATGTAACTTTCTAGGTTGGTGTGCTTGTAGAACGCTCATGGGAATGATTGAGGGATTTTTAATTGTCAGATTCTCAAAATGTAATAACCCTTGAGTTGATAAAAATCAACAAACACCATCTCTGACAGTTGATTTTCAAATTAGGCGTGCAAAAAAAAAAAAAAAAAAAAAAATGTTACGTTTACAGATTTTAATTCCCTCTGTCAGTTTAAATTCATATTTCAAACTCAGCGGTGGTGAGATGACAATATAAACTTCTTTTTATTCCAGCAGTCACTGAGAAGTTTGAAATTAGAATGTCTGCTACAAAACTGTACCCATCCTCCCCCCACCCCCACCTCTTTTTTTTTCTCCCCCGTTTTCGAACTTCTCACTTTGTTTACTCCTCGAGCATTCTTGGAGTGCAGATACAGTAATTACCAGTGATCAAAAACAGCGCAGGTTTTTCTACTGATGCTTTTGATGCATGTGTGACACTGTGTGTCACCACATCATCACTGACACAGAAAGCAAACAATTTGTGGGAAAGAAGCTTTTGCCAAGCATGCTTTAGTAGATCCTTTGTAGACAGGATACAGTATATTCCACAGATTGTGACTAAAAGTAATGTTCATCTTTATAACACATGCTAATGATGAGAGACTGTCAAAGCGCTGCTTATTAAAGGGATAGTTTAGCTTTTTGAAGTGGAGTTGAGTGAGTTATCTTTATTCAGTGCAATACCTACAGCAGATGAGAGTCGGCACATATTCCGAGTGGAGAAGTGCACCTGAGTGAAAGTTTAATAAGTGCTACCTGGAAAAAAAAACAACAAAAAACAATACCAGTTTAATTACATAGTAAGTGGAAAATCTTTTTTTTTTTTTTTTTTTTTTTTTTGTGGCTTAAGCGTAAACCATTTCATCCGTCAGTGGTCTCTTCAAAACCACATCATCCCCTTTGAATAAAAGCTGAAAGATCGTCACATAGACCACATAAGTTCCCCTCAAGTGCTGCTTCTCCAGGCGTCAGGCATGTCCACCATGCTCGCTGTATATAGGGGCCGAACTTTTGACTGCAACAGCTTTACGCAAGCTGTTGATTGCATCATCTTGGACTTTGTTCTTCTAGCAAGGCTCCATCTTGGCTGACCCTCCCTTCAACATGCCTTGCTATTGGCTGACCTGCCGCCTAACCAAGTTCTCATTGGCCAGCAGATTCTGCTCCAGTTGCCTCTAGCCAAGCCTTGATTGGATGACTCAATAGATCTCTGGAAAGCGCTCATCAGGATGGTCTAAAAGGAGAAGAGTAGATGTGGAACGTCGTGGTAAATCACCCGCTCTTCCCGTGGCTTCCATCCGGTCCCACGAGAAAGGGCCCGGAATACTGGAGATGCTGGACGAGCGTTTGGCTTCTCCTACGGTTGGTCCCCCAAGGAGACCTTGTTTGGGCCGTTGGTGGCGAATGGTGTGGCTATGTGTGTCACATCCCGCTTGTAATCCCACCAGACGGAGGGCTGCTTCATGGCTATCCTCCTGTCACACTTGGATGATGCTTCTTTTGCCTCAGAGTTTGACAGTGACTTGCCTTAATGCCAACCATCGTCATCAGAACCAGCTTCTTATCCACCTGGTTCAAAAGGTCTGTGTGCAGGTGATTGGCAGGCTTTTAATTTACCCTCTTACGCTGCTATCACGTTACGCCGGTTTCTCCCTGCACTTCTTTCGTTATGGTCTGTTGACTATTCGATACTTTGCAAATAGTCATGTTTCTATGCATGCATCCTTTTTTTTGGACAGATAGCGGGTGTCTCTTGTCCCGGTTTGCAGGCCCTCTTGCCACCGTATCACACCTCTATTCACCAGGAGAGCTGGAGAGAGAGCAAGCCACTCTGAAAGCATCCATGGTCCCTCCTTTTACTCCTTGTCTATTGCTCCTTCTTTCCCTTATTTCCACAGGGAGGAACACTGACCTCATTTGTGAGGACAATAACCCTCTTGACTTTGGGGATTAAGACATGAAACCTTTGTGGATTAATTAGGTTCAGGGCTGAATTCATTTTGTCACTATGGAAGGCAAATAGAGAAAGAGGAAGAAAAAAAAGGAGGATGTGGGCTGTAGACTCCATTATGAATTGGCTGTTTACCCAGATAGATATATTAAAAACAAATGTTAGAGCTGATCACATTTTAATCCTCCAACATCATGGTAACTACATTATTTTTTTTTTTCCCTCTGGGCCAAGTATTCACAAGAGGAGTAACAGTAACACAAACTGTCAAATCACAGCAAGCATTATAGAGTCTTATACATCAGTGCTGACTTCAAACCAGGATTTTGCGAGAGTGGAGACAATGTTAGCCTGCTGAGCTTAACTCTTTGGCAAGGTTACACATGCAAATATGGTTTGCCGGACTATCTTCAATCCACAATGGGCTGGAGCCTGAATCTGTGCATTCACGCCTCTAGATCTACTCTTAAGCTTGTCACACATAATGTAGCAAGTAGCAGTCCTGACAATGCCGCAGGAATCACATTATCTCAGTTGTCCTGGTAACAAAGCAAAGTGTTTGTTTTCCAAGATGCAGTGCAATTGCAATTTAGACGGTTTACACCTATTGTTCTGTTTTGTTTTTTTTTTTTGTTTTTTTTTGTTGTTTTTTTTTCCCAGTCAAGAGCATATGTTGTTTGAATGTATCTGTAGCTCACAAAAGAGGCTGTTAGTTAGATGTTTTGTTTACAAAATAACAAAGGTGTTTTTTTCACCAAAGGCACAACAGAAGATGTGTTAATGCATGTTTCATGTCATCTTTTGCTCGCTGTAAATAAAAGCGACTGTTGTCTTATTAGAGTAACACCTTCTGAATGCGACAGCCCCAGGTATAGCTCCCTTATGGACCAAGTGTTGAACATGTGCTTGATGAGATGCCTTCCTCAATTTCATTTACAGCTCTCCTAATGAACCTCCGTCTCGTCATGTCTGCGACTCCCCTTATATTTTTTTATCTGCCCTCAAGTTAACGTCGCCACGGAGCGAGCATATGTTTTGGCTGATGATAAGGTTGTTTCAGCGAGGGGAATGTCTCTCTCATCCTCTTGGTATTGGCTTATACAGCATAAAACCTCCATCCGAGGATCTTAGACTGAGCCATTCCCCGACCCTGATTTGACCTGCTCAAGATGTGCATGGAGAGTTTAGATCTTCCTAAATCAGAAGGCACTTAAGAATGGGTTTTTAGAAATAGCGCCCAATTTATCCGTAGAATTCAACAGACTGGATGTGATTGTGCTATATTCAGACTGTTACAAGTGGTGTCCAGGTAACAAATTCACACAAAAGAATAACTTTTTTCTTCTTTTTTTTTCATGTAAACTTTGTGCCACCTTCAGTGTAGCCCCATTTTTTAACCCCTGTGCTGCCACGAAATGGCAAGAAGCTGGCTTGTTTCCTCTGTAGGACACAGGTTTATCCTTGGCTTTCAGAGAGATTCACATCCCTCCCCAGTGGTCCTCCTCCACCCCCCCCGCCCCATCCTCTGTCTTAAGACATGGAGCTAAGTCGAGGCTAAGCCACAAGTCACCCTCATGGGGATGGATCGGCCAAATGCCACCTCTCCTGGCAGGCCTTGGAAGTAGTGTGTAATCGTGCCTGCACAGTACTCTCAGGACCAGAATCAGGTATTTTCTATTAGACACAGAGATGAGTTGTGGATTTTAGGGAGGAGGGTGGGAAAGCTGATTTGGTCAATCCTCCCTCTTTCTGAATCTCGCAGTCCTTTTCGCTCATGCTCTCTGCCTCTCTTGCCTCCTGTTCCACCACCCCCCCCTCCCCCACACACACACTTCAAATTTCTACCTGTTTTTGCTGGTACTTGACAAGAAAGGATTTTGTCTTCCCTGGCATCCTCCTTTTTTCATCTTCTGGAGAGGAGGGCAAAAAGAGGATGAGGGATTGAAAGTTTGTGGAGGAAAAGTTTTTGGAGGACATTTCTGGATTATGTTCACAAGGCACAAGCTGCTCACAGTGTGAACATGGCACATTGTCAATGAGATCTATTTCCATGACGATTATTTTTATACTCCAACAATCAGGGAGCCGACAGCACCAGTACCACGGGAGGAAAAAAGAAGTCTTTCTTCCAATTCGATACACCCTCTGCAACATTTAAGCTGTAAATACTGACAAAGCCAGGAGGGAAAAAGATAATGTCAAGATATCAACTTTCTCCTGTATTGCAAATTCCCATTCTAGTTTAACTAAGTGTCCTGTTGAGTTGTCAAGTGTAAGTGCACCAAACCTCAGGCTGCGTACGTCTCCTGATCATGATGCTCTCCACTGCTCAGTGTTGCGGTAAATGCAAACATCTGATGGCTTTCTGAAATTCAGCGTGTTGGACAGGTGAGATGCTGCAGTGAGCAGCACTTTTTGAGATGCCAGTTAGCACCATGTCACCCATCCCCATCTGTAAGCTTTCAAAAGATGTATGTTTGGTGTGTGTGTGTGTGTGTGTGTGTGTGTGTGTGTGTGTGTGTGTGTGTGTGTTTCAGGAAGTGTGAAGCGATTGCAGCTGCGTTTAGAGTTCCGAAAGGAAAAGTAACATTTGTACAGTCCATAAAGAACACGGGCGACTAACTAACTGATTCAGAATTCGCTGCCGTATTCAGTGTCACTATTTGACTTGCTGTTTGGCAGACTAAAGCAGGGTGCAGATTGAGAGACAGTGTCACAGGGAGGAGGAAAGATCTGATCTCCTTCATCTGCCATTTAGATTCCCTCCATTTATTTCTTACCTTAGTCCATCCCTGTTCTTAAACCAGACAGAAACATCCACCCACCAGACTACAGTGACAACTGACAGGACTAGTCAGATGTGTGTGTACATCCCAGTGCCTGTATATGACTCCTCTCCCAATGTCTTGTGTGCTCAGTGGGCTGTTGGAGGGTTTTCTGCATAACAGAAGGGCTTGGCTGCAGAGTGGGGCGAGAGCCAACCATCTCAAAGATTTTTTCTTTTTTTTTTTTTTTTTTTTTTTTTCGGGGTGCATCACCATCTCTCTGGAAGTGCCAAGTGTGCACCAAGGCCATGTCATTCACTGTAGAGAGCGTGTGATGGGGGGCACACTTGCCGCCATCTCTTCCAGGCATCTTTTTAGTCTCTGAAACAAAGATGAATCTGGTTGCCCGACATTAAAGACAAACGCTGTGATTTTCTGCGAGCAATAGAATTGTAATTCAATGAAGCTATAATGAATGCAGTGAAATGGTTGTCTCGTGCAACATTTTGTGAACTCGATTAGAGGTGCTAAACCATTTATTTGTAAAGTCTGTTATTGCAGACATAATTTGCGGTGGCAGTGCAAGTTTACCTAATTTTATTTTATCTATTCCCTTGGTCAACATTGTTTCTAAATAATGCAAGATTCGTGTCTTATTATATAGGATTTACTTTGTAAATTTGTAGATTTTTCAATTAAATTTGAATTTGATTAAAATCCAGCCCATTGTTCAAAAATTTCTGTTCAGTTTATTTTAAAATGAAGGTTTTATTCCATCTCCTGCATTCTACCCCCTCCTTCCCATGTGTCCCTGTTCTAAATTAATGCCACATAACACCAATCGATGGATCCCCGCTAATCGCGTTAGACATTTTGTTTTAGAATACCAGCGCCCAGCTGGTGACTCCTGAGCGCTGATCTGCTTGACTTTCTTTCTCCTCTCTCCTTCCTCTATCTCTCTCTCTGCTGCTGTTTCTACCTCTGTCCATCCGTTCCTCCTCCTTTTCTCTCTCTCTCTCTCTCTCTCTCCATATCTTTCACTCCACAGTGTTTTTGCTTCACAGGCTGGAAGGAGGGGTCAGAGACAAAAAATTTGGCCCAAATCCCAGCTATCACATATCTGACTATATTTCAAAACCCAAATGAAGCATGTTAAAAAAAAATTTAAAAAAAAAATCCTTTTTTCACTTTAAAGGTCAGACATTAGTGCTGGTAAAATTGATCTGTGGATTTATGAATTTAGCCCTGTTGTTTGGGATCCTTTGTAATGGAAGATTCAGTGGGGGGAAGCTTAACATTGCATTGTTTTGCTTTGACAACGCAGCCACGAGAGCCCGTGCAGCTGTTCCCCACGCTCACAATGGCAGATTAATTAACACAATCATGTGGTGCTGGCTCGGGCTCAACAGCCAGGTCTGCTCAGGGATAGATAGGTAAATCCTATACATGCATTTCCAGACTACCACTGAACATTTTTTATTTTTTATTTTTTGTGATGCCACGCCATAAGGATGCAGATTTGGTCACCGACTGGTCATCTGCAGGCTAGAAATAGCGAGGTTGAACAGGGATCTTTTGCTAATTGCACTGATGCTGAAACGTCAGCTGTGTGTGTGTGTTTGTGTGTGTGTGTGTGTGTGTGTGTGTGTGTGTGTGTGCACCTTGCATCTGCATGTGCACCTGACCAGAAGTAGGATTCCATTATATCTCTAGTGCGCCGATTTACACATTTGTCAGTTGCAGTTTGCAGGAAGCCTACACACGTGTGTGTTTTTGTCAGCATGTATATGCATGTTTTTGTGTGTGTGTGCACGCGCTCGTGCTAGACACTCCACCCATCAGCATCAGTCTAGAAAGCGGCTGCCATTAGACAGACCCCCCCCCCCTCTCTAATTAAGATTCTGCTGGTCGACCCGTCTCTCTTACTTACTTAGTTCCCTGACATTTTAAACTGTCTATTATGCTGCCTGGCTTTCAGGTGCAATGCTGTGTAAATGGCAAATCAAAAAATTATGTATCTTTTACATACAGTTATCCATGAGGGACGTGGAGGAGGTTGGTGGGTGACGGATCGGACCCGCTGTTTAAATTATTAGCGGACTCTGTGATCTTTCTCGGTTGATCGTATCGTATTTAAAGTCCCAGCTGTCACTCTGTTAGTGTCTTTCTTCCTTTCTCCCTCACTAATTCCTCCTCATCTCCTTTTTTTTTTTTTGCTATTTTTTTTTTCCCCTTCTTCAATCTATCCTCACATTCTACCACACACACACACACACACACACCTCTCCTCGATGTTGTGCATGAACATGACCGCAGTTTGTCAATATTTTACCCTTGGCCCATCTCCTGTGTTGATATAATGATCACTTAACAGTCAAGAGTAAGGCGAGGAGGAAATTAGGGCGTCGGCAGCAGAGAGGACAACAACACTGAAGCAATTATGTTTCTTTCAGCCCAAGCATTCTCACGTTAATGAAATCCCTTATCGTAAGGGGGGGGGGAAAGAGGGAAGGTGGGGAGGGGGAGGACAGGTGCACGAAATGTACGTCGCTCATTTATCTTATTCTCTGAAATGAGCGGAAGGAGCGGCAAGAATAATGTAGAGATAAAGTCTGGGCAACAAGTGTGTGTAGTGTTTTTTATATATATATATATATATATATATATATATATATATCACTGCTCCTGCATTTTGCAATGACAGAAGGAAGGAAAAAAGGGAGAAAGCCCAGATGAGTTTCTGAGGCCGATGAATGAAAGAGGAAGGGGACGGGGAGAATGGAGGGGGCACGGTGTATCGCACGTTAGCATCTTCTTAAAGGACAAATCGAAGACACTCCCCCGTGCTAACATTTGCAGTATTTACCTTCCTGCAGAATGTCTGCCCTTTTCCTTTTGGTAGATGAGATCAGTCACAGAACTGGGAGAGACACACACATCCCAGCTCAAGACCTTACCACAAAAATGAGAGCGATCGAGGTCTGTTTCAGGACTTTTTCTTCACCTACATATGAATTTTACAGAAGAAATGGTAGCACAGGTATACTTGAAAACTACCGTGGCACTTTGGAGTGCTGAACCACTTGACTGTTTGGCCCCAGAAGCAATTAAAAGAAAGAGAAAGCATAAAAGACAACTTGTGAATTCTTCTCATGCACCGTTTCAAAGGAATAACAAAACCCTTCGTGGAAATCTTTGTCTGAAATATTACTACATTAAACCCTTACATTTTCAAGGAAAATTTCTCAATTAAACACAAACCTTGGCTACCATATATATATATATATATATATATATATATATATATATATATATTCACCAGCAGTTGTTATTATTAATTTGTGGGTGACTCTTAGTGAAATGCATGCTTAAAATATTTTTAGAGAGTGTGCATTAAACCAGGTGCGGGGCGAATTTTCCATAAAACAGAGATGATCTCATGGCTAGAATACTTTTGGGATGACGATACATAAATAAATAAATGCCCCCAGTCCTTGTTAGCTGCTGCTATTAGTAGCATGGGGGGGGGGGGCTTGCAATGACACTAATGTTTGCTCTGGGCTGCTGTGCTTCTCAACTTCTTTTCTGTCTCATCTGTAAAAGAAGGCTATCTGATTGGAAACAGATCTGGGGCACCGGGGGGCTCGCCCCAGCTCGTTTGGATTTAATGACCCATTTCCTCGGCTGCCTCGTGCCACAAGCAGTTAAACGACAGTCAAGGTGCCCTGAGGTTCCCCCACCATGGGACCATGGGGAGTACAGAGTACACTAGCTGTGGGGACAGAGTGAGTGATCGGGAGCGATGCTCCCTTGGCTACCAGGCAGGAAATCAAACCCTATTTCCTCAGCGGGAAGTTAACCAGCACCCACCACCGTCTGGAGTCGGATGTTCAGTCGTCTCC